>CAUYSK010029618.1:0-41315 GCA_963575035.1 Avahi laniger | reverse complement strand
GCTTGTAGTCCCAGCTACTTGGGAGGCTGAGACAGTAGGATTGCTGGAGCCCAGGAGTTTGAGGTTGCTGTGAGCTAGGCTGATGCCACGGCACTCACCCCAGGCAAGAGAGTGAGACTCTGTCTCAAAAAAAAAAAGGATAGAATGAGATGAAAAGAGAGATTGCATGGCTGCGGCAGAAAATAGATGCTCAAATCAACATCATTTCTAAATTGAAAAATATATTGGAACTAGAGAGGAACTGAACAGACATTGCTAAAGAGCAAACTGTGGAAAGCTGAAAATAAAGACAGTGAATGCAGATAAAAAAAAAAATGTCAAATTCAGGGTGGAGGGGCTCCAAGAGGCATCTGGGACGCACCTCCTCCACAAAGAAGAGCCAAAACAGTGAGCAGATAATCACACCTCAAATACATCATGGAGAGAGAACACTGGAATTCAACAGAGAAGTGACAGGAAACGCCTAGAGCAAGAAAGATTAGGGAAAAGGGGCAGTCTACTCACCAGGATCACCTGGGAGACTGGGGGGCTCCCTAAAGTGGGGAACAGACAAGTGGGTGACTCCCCCCAGTGGGTCACAGTGCTAGACTCCTGTGTCTTAGCTGTGGGAAAGCCCCTAGACCCTTGCAGGCCCAGTGACTAACATAGCGAGCTGCCTGGAGACCACCAAGAAGGCACTGCTCCAGACAGGGAGCTTATGCTGGGTCTCCCCCAACCCCTCCCCATTTCTAAGCAGCTACAGCAAGTCACCTCACTGAGAGCCCCGTCCCCACCAAACTGTGCCCTGACTCAGGTCCCAACAGCGCCTGCATTTCCACATCCCTGGAGTCCCATCCACATCCCCTCCCACAGCCACTCCAAGGCCGGCTACTAGGCTGCTGCCTCCAGGGCTGAAGCGAACCCTGCTGCCCCAGCAATGAAGCCATCACTCATTTTTACACGCCCCAAGGACACTCCTTGAGGGCAGCCACCCCAGCCCACACAGCACCCAGGACCAAAGCAAGCGCAAAGTGCACGCTCCTCAGCTGTCTGCGTCTGGCTGCAGCCCTGAAAGCAACCCCGCCCTCCCCAGTAGCAGGGCTGCCCGGTGCATCAGCAAGGATTCCACCTTGGGTCTGGGGATTACCCTGCCCCCGCCTACCACAACCTGCGCCTGCGCACCAGTGAGGGCCCCCCAACCCCAGGACAGAACCGCCTGGCCTAGCTCCAGCCGCGCGGAGGTTGGGAACCTGCAGCCTCAAGGCCACACGTGGCCCTCCAGATCCCCAAGTGTGGCCCCTGGACCGAATCCAAACTTCACGGAACAAATCCCTTTATTAAAAGGCTGCACTCAAGGATCCCGAAGGCCACATGTGGCCTCGAGGCAGCAGGTTCCCCACTGCCGGAATCCATCATCAGTAGCACCCGAGCACTCCTTCAGGGTGGCCTGATGTCGGGCCAACTAAACCTGGCCACAAAAAAGAATGAAATCATGTCATTTGTAGCAACACAAATAGAACTGTAGGTCATTCTGTTAAGTGAAATCAGCCAGGCACAGAAAGACAAACATCGCATGTTCTCACTCAGACAGGAGAGCTAAAAAAGCTGATCTCATGGAGGTAGAGCAGGTTGATAGACAGCAAAGGCTGGGGAGGGTGTGCGGGTGGGAGGTGGAGGAATAAAATGAGGTTGGTTAATGGGCACAAACACAGTTACATAGAAGGAATAAGTTCTAATGTTCGATAACAGAGTAGGGTGACTATAGTTAAAAACAATGCGTTGTGTATTTCTAATAGCTAGAAAAAAGGGCTCGAAATGTTCCCAACACATAGAAATGATAAATACTCAAGGGGATGGACACCCCAAATACCCTGACTTAATTATTACACAGACTATACATGTAACAAAATATCACACATATCCCATAAATAGGTACAAATATTGTGTATCGATTTTTAAAAAACAAAGACATTCAAACACTTAGAGAGGTACTAAATTATATGAAGGACAAAGATGATAGAGGCTGTGTGTGTGCATGTATGTCTGAACACAGCCTCTACAGCAGTGGTCCCCAACCTTTTTGACATCAGGGACTGATTTCATGGAAGACAATTTTTCCAAGGACCAGGAGGGATGGTTTGGGGATGATCCAAGTACATTACATTTATTGTGCACTTTATTTCTATTATTATTACATTGTAATATATAATGAAATAGTTATACAACTCATCGTAATGCACAATCTAACACTGTCACTGATCTAACAGGAGGTGGAGCTCAGGCAGTGATAATAAGTGATGGGGAGAGGCTGTTAATACAGATGAAGCTTCCTTCACTTGCCCACTGCTCACCTGCTGTGCAACCTGGTTCCTAGCAGACCACTAACTGGTACCAGTCCACAGCCCAGGGGTTAGGGACTGCAGCTCTACAGTACGTGACCATATAGCTCTGGTCTAATAACTTCTGACTCCCAGCCTTTGTTGATTACTGGTTGGCCAATGACTTGGCTCTCTCTGAGTTACGTGCTCATTTTTTATCCAATCAGCCATGACTGGTGAGTGTTCACATGGCTGATTGGATAAAAAGGGAGGTTGGACTAAACAGGCAAATTAATTCATGTCTCATCTACAGTTGTTTTTCTAATGTAATAATAAATTTTAAGATTCAAATAAGATAAAAAGAATATTGGAAACTGAGAAATCATTATGTGTAGTTGGAATAACTGCATTACTAAAAGAGCCAAATGAATCTGCTATTAGAGATAAATTACCAAGTAGAAATAATGAAATAATAGTGAAATGAAAAGATGGAACATCCAAAAAATTCATAGAAGTCTTAAATTCTGTAAGAGATAGCTAAAGCACAGTAACAAGAGACTATTCTCAATAATAATAAATTTAGAAAATATTCATGAAAAAGCTTAATGAAAAGCTACACAGAATTCTATAGTGAAAGATATTACATTGGAAATATAAAGGAAAATTTTAATACATGAAGAGTTATAATTTAGACCTTGACAAAGAGATTAATATTTTCTTGAAGTTAATCTGTAGAAGTAATAGCATTTCATTCATATTCCCAATAGGGAAGGGTGGGAAGGTAAAATGTTTCTAAAACTGATTTTGGAAAAACATTTAGAATAATTGGGATATTACAGAAATTTTGAAAAGAGCATCACAGATTTTTAAAATATAAGAAAAGCAATATATTACTTGAGGAGAATTAAGTTGCATTATGCATTAAAACATATTATAAAACAACTGTAAAAGTAGTTTAGTTCTGTTGTAAAAAAAATTTTCAAGGGATAAATAGAACAGAAAAATCAGAAATTGCATCAGCTTTCTATGGAAATATCAATAAAGCAAACTTTGGAAAACTGTGATCAAGGAAAGATTGTCAATAAATTATGTTGACAAATAATACCAATTTTTAAAAAATTTATTTAGCTCTTTACCTTATATCATCCACTAAAATAAATTCAAGGTCCATTAAAGAATTATTTTTAACAAATTTATAAAAATTAGAATACTTAAAATATCTGTTATAGCTATAGAGGAATGATAACTTTCTCAAGCTTAAAGTACCAAGTAAAATCACAAATCAAAAATTAATAAAATTATGTAAGTAAAATTTTAAACATTTATTTTAAAAACTCAAGTGAAAAGGGAACCAAAAGATTATTAATAATTTTGATACCAAATATGCCAAATATTTGTTTCTATAACATATAATCTCTTTTTAAAATTTATCAAAAATGGCAATAATACCCTAGCATTCAAATTGAAAATAGGTAAAAATTTGTACAAAAAAGAACACAAATTCATCTAAATATATGGAAATATGTTCACATTCTCACTAAACATCAAAGATTGCACATTGAACCAAATATGATTAGTGGCATGCACCTACAAACCAGAAAACATTTTTGGTAATAGCACACAAATTTAGTGAAAATTTTATCACACTAGAAATGTTCTGCATGATTTGCAACATTGCCAACTGGTACAACTGATATGGATGGCAATATTACAAAATGAATACCAAGGGTCATAAAAAATATTTTTTTCCATTTTTATCACTCCCAAGAGATAATGAAATTAGCATGAGCTTTGAGGTCAAATAAACATGGGCTGCATTCTATACCACATTTCAGTTTCACTTTCTTCATTGATTAAAAGGTGATACTACTAGCTACCACTAAGATTTCTGTGAAGATTGAATATGATAATGATGTCTATAAGTGCCTACAATGTTATAGACACTAAATAAATTGTTCTACCTATGTTTTTTATTCCTATCTTGCTTATCCCCATGAAACACACACACACAAACATGAACACATACACACACACAAACACATGAAAACGTAATTTAAGGAAATAATTTAATCAACCGAAGCCTCATACCGTTGAGAACAGAAGGGAAAATGGCATGCCATTCCTATAACACCGCCTAACCATCAAAAGGGATTGGGATTTCTCCAGCTACAAACTTAGCCATCTGAGAAAGACCCAAAGAAAGAGGTAAATCTTGCATATACCTGGATTCCATCTAGGGAGAGAAGCTTATAGGGAGAGAAGGCTCCCTTAAGACACCAAAAATTATGACGTAACAGAGTCTAGATGCTGCTTAGAAGGGTTATCTAATTCATCAGGTTGGCTTAAGCTTTAAACTGGCTTGCACATTTTCCTTCACTAACCAGCAGGTAAGTTCTCCAGGGGAAGAAGATATGGGTTATTGAAAAAATAATTATTTTCTTCTGTACACCAAAGTTGTAGAATTAGTTAAAATTTGTATATGTTGCATGTAAAAGCTCTTTTTAAAAACTAAAGAACAAGACAGTTTCAGATATTCTTATTAGGCTATTAGACTATTTGGGTTTGTTTGCTCTCTTGTCAGTGTTTTTTAGGTTAACTCCTTAAAAGTATCACTCATTTGTTAGTTTTAATGTCTAACAATGTGTAGTGTCTAACAACATCTAAGTATTGAGTACCAGTTGTGAAAACCATATTTTTCAGAATGAAGAATTAGAATCTGAGAATTACAAGATTGCTGATTCTTACTGCCAATAATTATTCATACTATTATTTTTGAATAGTAGCAAAAAATTATCTATTTCCAAAGGCTTCTTCTTTTATAGTATATAAAACCAGATGTCTGAAAATCATATGGGTCCATACAGTATGGACCTCTCTTTTCCCTCTGCTTATCCAGGCCTTTAGAGAACATTTACAGATTCCAGTTTTGAATCCACTGCTGATGTTTTTTCAGCTTCTATTGTTGCCTCCAGTTTGTTCCTCCATTTCCTAATTGCTCACTTGTTTCTTCATTTTATTTATAGGTCTATTTTTTTCCCACACTGTTGAAATGATTTCCAGCTGCAGTATTCACTCTTTCAAATATTTCTGGGAGAAAAAAAAATCTCATCTTCTACAGAAATAGCCAACCTCAAAGTGATTCATTTCATTGTCCAAGCCTCTTTACGATTAAAAGACCTTTTCGTATTATTCATGAGTCTAAACTGATTCATCCATATAATTGAGATTTTAAGCTTTTAAGTTAAGGACTACAATTTCCCAGTGACATTTTCAGTGCTAGGTAGAGAGTCTGCACTAAAACTGATGTTCTTTCTCTAAAAAGAAACGTTAGCACTTACTCCACCGTTTAACTTAGGCTGCAGAACTAAGGAAATAGGTTTATATTCTTTAAGGTGGGAAGGATTCTTAATAACTGCCTGAAGTGACAAACTGTAATAGGAAGTGGATTTTTGTGCTAATGGATTTCTGCTTAATAAAACACACATTCATGTAAATCAATAGAGGGAAACCATTATATGTGGGTATACCACTTTTCAAAACTTTCTTGTTTTAGCCATTCTAAAATATATGCTCATTATGGAAAATAACAGAAAAAGAAAAAAAAATCAACCATACCCCCACTAACCAAAACAATGTCAACGTTAACATTTGGTGAATTGATTTTCTTTATTTGTTTATCTAAATGGAATTTGGGATTTTGTTTTATTCTTTTTTACTTTTTATTTTTACATAATTGTGGTCATTCTGTATGTGGAGCGCATTCTATATGCACATTCATATATATAATGAAAGTATCTTGCTTTCTTAATTTATGGCATGAACATTTCTCCTATTATAAATTTTTACAAAAGCATTTTAAAACAATTACATAACACATCTCACTGAGTAGTGCTGCCTGACCTTATTTAGCTATACTATACTTTAGCTTTTTACTATATGGCACATTCAAATGGTTTCTAATTTTTACTATTACATTAAGATAGAAAGGATTATCTCTAACAGAAAACTTTTTCATTAGTTTGGCTCAGTTTCTTAGGATTGATTCCCAGGAATAGAGTTGTTATTTCAAAGGGAAGAAATATTTGAAAGTTTTTGATATATGTTACCAAATATCTTCCCAAAAGACTTGCAGTAATTTGCACTCTCCTCTGCAACGTATACACAAGCCCATTTTCTTGTACCCTTACCTGACTAGCAGTCAGTAGTCTTGTTAAAAACAAATCGTGTTTGTGAATTATCTGGAAAGAAATAATATTTTATTGTCATCTTAATTTGCAAGTCTTTGATTACTAAGGTGTTGAAAATGTTTCCATATGTTCATTTATTAGTTGTTCATCTTTTATGATTTTCTGGTAATCATTTTTATACATTATCTATTATGGCTTTAAAGTTCCTATTATTGATATTTGTGTTTTTTTATAATAAAGAAAATGAACTTGATTCATAGTTGATGTAAAAAAATTTCCAAAGTATTTGCCCTTTTAATTTTTTTATAGGCATACGTTTTTATTTTTATAGTATTAACACTTTCTTTGTCCTTTAAGTTTAGTAAGTCTTCCCCTATCCAGAGATTTGATACTTTTCTTTTAAATTTTTTAAATTACATGACTTTTACATTAGTCTCTTTTATTCTTATAGTATTTGTTTGTTTTTTGGTCTGCAGTAAGAGATAAGAATCCAAAGATATCTTTTTTTTGTAAACAGATAACCAATTGTCCCAATATGACTTTTTAAATACTACATTCTTTAACCATTTGTTTGTGGTGCCTCTTTACCATATCTTGAAGCTTACATATCATAGAGTTCATCTGAGCAATCTAATTCTAGTGATGATCCTATATCAGGACCATGCTGCTTAGCATATTCTAGCTTCATGATAATTCTTAACATATGGTACAGTTCCTCACTGTGCGTTAAGTTTTTTGTTTTTTGTTTTTTGTTTTTTTATGAGACAGAGTCTCACTCTGTCACCCTGGAAAGAGTTCACTGGTGTCATCACTGCTCACTGCAACCTCAAACCCCTGGGCTCAAGGGATCCTCCTGCCACAGCCTCTCCAGTAGCTGGGACTACAAGCTCATGCCATGACATCTGGCTAATTTTTCTATTTTTAGTAGAGACAGGGTCTCCCTCTTGCTCAGGCTGCCCTTGATTTCCTGAGCTCTGGCAATCCTCCCACCTTGGTGTCCTGGAACTGATTACAGGCATGAGCCACCGCACCCAGCCAATATTCTTTAAAAAAACATAAATAATGAGCATTTTAAAATTCTTTTTACAAAGTTTTATTATTTTCTTACAAAGTTTCTCTGAAAAGAATCCCCTCAGGACATTAAATAATTATATTAAAATGTCAGATTAATTTGAGGCAAGTTAAGAATTTTATAATATTTCACCCTACTAACTAATAAAATAAAATGTCTTTCATTTGCTAAAATTTTATTTGAAGGCATATGGTAATCTCTTATAGTTTTTTTACTTATGTGGTTCCTGCTCATTTGTTATTCAAATTATTTATAATAATTTCAGATTTGTGTTGTTCATGCTCAGGGACTCTCTGTTTTATTATACTGTGTAACCTAAGTAGTTATACAGTAGTCAAGAAAAGCTAAGCAAATATCTTTATGCTTAACTTATATTCAATATCATTATTTACTCTTTTATAAAATTTAACAATTTTCCATTTGAGTTTATTTATGGTTTCTAATACTATGATACATTATAATAGAATCCACATATATAAATAAACATATAATAAAAATACATTAATATAATAATCCTAATATATTTAAAGTTTCCAATATTATCGCTGCTTCATCCCTTCATGTATTTATAAACCGTATGTATGTTTAATATTTCACTCTATTGATTGGACATTCTGGATTGGTAGATGGAGAATCCTGAGTTTATAAGATAATTAATTTAATGGGAACTGAACTTTTTACTGTTCTCAAAAAGCAAGTTATTTGAAATAAAATGGATAATAAGTTTCCATAATATATGAAGTAACCTGGTGTAAAGTAAGAAATTCTTTTGCAATTCACAAGTCCCATATATAAAGAGTGTTTAACATGAAACCCATTTGTGATAGTACATGTAAAATGCCATTTATTGGAACCATAAATGAATTCTTACATTCCAAAGTACAGTTTTAAAGGCTTCTTTGAGCACTTCAGCTGACTCTAACCGGCGGGCATCCTTCCTATGTGTTACATTACGAAAACTTTCAGCAGGTGGGAGTCTGTTAAAAAATACTCCCTCTTTAATTTATGATGAATTATAACACACAAAATGTACAGGGTGATAACATAGTATGTCAAAATTAATTTTATTAATCATGATATCAGATCTAATTTATTTACAAAAAGAAAAGAAAATATTCTGGCAAACCCAGGGTATGGGCAAAAAATGAAAAAAATAAAAAGGGAGGCAGGAGGAAAAGCAAGTTTAGAGAAACCAGAAAGCTGGTGGACTATACGTGGCAAACATTTAAAGTGCTGCAGAAAGCTGCCACTAGAAAATAATTGTAAAGATACAAAAGGTCACCGCAAGGAATTAATTTGGGCGGAGAGAAGAATGTGGGGAGCACAGACTTAATAAAGAGGTCTTTGGTGAGAGCCAGAAAGGATATGTGGCAGGATGTTAAAACGTAACCCTTCCTGTCTCACATCGTCACTGGAGACCCTAAGTGGGGACTTTCCCTCCCCAGGCCCCTTGGCACGGCTAAAACTAGTTCTAACAGCTTTTGCCGGTCACCCCCGCTGTCGGAGTACATTAGCGAAAGCTGAACGGAGAAGAAAAGAATATCTTTGAGCAGAAAGCTTTTTCATTATTTGGACCTAGTTCCTTAGGACTGATGCCCAGGAATGGAATTATTAGTCAAAGGGAAGAAATATTTGAAAGGGCATCCTCAGGAGGAAGCTGAAGATATTGCCGTCTGAGGATTGCTTTAGCCGTTCTGTGTTATGGAACTTCTCGTCCCCATCTGGAGTGAAGGGAAGATGGCCTTAAGGGGACCAGTCAGAGGACAAGTGTCCCTTAAACTCAGGCATGGTACCAGCCTCATGCACAGAAAGTCCAAAGGAGAGAGGCTATCCTGCCAGGAGGCAGAGCCAGAAGGCAGGATCTTACTGGTAGGCAGATGTGTGTCTAGAGTTGAACAAGACAGAAGTAGATAAAGAGGCCAGACATGGACAGCCAGATCTAGGATCTGAGGGAGAATGGGAAACAGCCAGCTGCAAGCACAATCTCCTCGACAGAAAACTGGATTGGAAGTCCTCCGGGAAGGATGTCTGAGGAAGCCATGAAAGGGTCCTACAAGAGAAAGACGCAGCTGGGGACATCTGCCATCGCTACCTCACCAGCTGTAGCAGGAAATAAGACCTCTCCCACTGACCAACACCCTCCACCACTATAGTCTTTAACCCTGAAGAAACCAGAAGCAGCGTGGGGGGGGGGGAGTGAAAGAGCAAGATAAGGAAATAGCGATGAAAGGCAGTCCCAGTGCTCAGCCCCATAAGACTGGGCTTTGGGCTTAAACACTTTCTTACCAAGTTCCAAGGTCAGTGAATTCTCCTCTGTAAGCCTTAAACATGTATGTCGACGGCCCTCAGTCATTCCCGCAGCTTTCGGTATTTCAGACCCCACAGGGACGGGGGCAAGGACAGGGGCAGGGACAGAGTCCTTCTACTGCAGCACAGGAGGGATATGTGAAGGCCACTTGTCCTGCATCGGCTGCCGGGGGGACCCACTAGACAAGGGGACCTGGGCACATTGTTGTAGCTGATCTTGCCATCTCTTCTCTACGTGAGAAAAACATTGCTCCATCCAGTGCTGGACTGTGTTGTGTATTCCTTAGCAACTCCAATACCAAGATGCATGGGGCAGAAGTGTTTGGACTTCTATTCCTTCTACCCATAGTGATGGTCTTTGCTGTCCTCCAGGTAGTTGGAGTCCTCCCCTCGCACTGGTAACTGGTGCTTGGTGTTCTGCTCCACAGTAGGTTTATGGACGAGGGCCAGTCCAAACTGGAATAGAGAAGTTTTAACTTGAATGAGCAATTGTATTAGACTTGAGTGGATATTTTAATACTAAAAATTACCAGAAAAGCTAAAGGATCTGCCTGGGATTTCCTCCAGGGATGAGAGAGGAAAAAAGGACAAAAATTTTCCATGTAGCATAACACACTACTATATTCCATAAATGAGTTAGAGGGAGAATTGGTTAATGGGGCGCTAGAGCCACCTAGTGAGATGCCAGTTATGTGCCTCTCTTTCCAATTCCAAGTTCAGTGGCAATGCATTGCAGGTTGGAAATCAGTCACCATGGTAGTATTTACACTATGGAAATGGGCAAATGCTATAAATCAGATTTTTCTTCTTCTTCTAAGAGCTGGTTGTTAAACATTTACCAGCCCGTAACAGGAAAGAAACTGTCATCTAAAGTTCAGCTGGCCTGTAGAGAAGTTTTAACCTGAACCAAGGGTTGGAACAAAGAACCAGCAAATAAAAGAACTTGGCATCCCCAAGTTTAAGACTAAAAAAGGAAATAATAACCACCTAAACATTAACCCAAGCACCTAAAGTCCACTTCACCTTTGGGCATGCCATTTAGACTAAAGGTCACTAAAAAAGTTAGCCTGAAGGTTATCGAAGAAATGCTGGAAATAAAAACAGGAAGGCGAGAGCAGCGCAGTTCAGAGACCAGCAGTGCCAGATCTCCTGGAACTTAAGCTGATTTCTGAGCATGCTGGGCTAGTGCCCAACACAGATAGGACTAAAAAAATTAATAATTAATAAATAATAAAAAAACACTAACAAAACACGCAGAAATATCCACGGAAGGAGTCTGCAAAGGAGGCTACCAGAGTGTTTATGTACCCCTGTTTACAGTTTAGAAAATTCTAGGGACAATCACCTTAGTATATTTTGAGATTCTTCTCTGAGATCTGTTTTGTCAGTCTACTCATGTTTTCCCATAGTTCCTAGCAATATAAACAAATAACAATGCAAGAGAGTCGTTAGACTTGCCTCAAATACAGCAGAGCAGGGAGAAGTTAAGAAAAATATACACATAGGAGGAGCCTAGGGAGACAGCTGAACAGAGGAATGTAAACAATCATAATTGGGAAAAAAAGAAGTAGAACCAAATATCTGTGGGATGGAAATATCTGTGGTCAATTAACCATCAAGAAAGTGTTAAGGCCCTCACCATTCCTCTATAGCTCAGGGTCATCATTATTCACAGGAATGATTTTTCTTAGACACACTCCTGCGATAGGCATCTCATTGCCCTGCAGATTTGCTACAGATTCCTTTCTCTGCTCTTACGGTAATTTTTGAGCCTCTAAATTTTATGTGTTAGCCATGATTTGTTGTGCAATTTAAGTCCCACTAAAATGAGTTAAATCTCTTAGAAAAGACCAAAATCTGCTGCAGTTCTCTCTGTGATAACACTACTTGAAGATAACAATCGTACTTGTCCAGAGTGACTGAACAGTCCTTTGCTTGTACATAAGTCTTAACATAGTTGATCTTTCAGGAATGCTAATATTCCATCAGAATCATTGTGGGTTTAGTATTTCCCCAGCAAAGACAAACCATGCAACTTAGATATTATTTCCCATACATGTTATGTCTTGAACCATGATGAACTGCAAAGATCATCATTGAACCTTAGTGTTGACAGATATTCTAATTTAACTCATCCATTTTATAAGTAACCCAGCACTAAGAGAAATTAAATGATTTATCCAAAATCACACACTTCAGTAGAATTCCATCGACCTAGGCAATTAAACATTTAGCACTTGGTTAATTCAAAAGGTGATAAGGTGGAGAGGCACTGCACCTTAGAGAAAATACATTCTATTTTTCTATTCCTGCATTAGTGTAATGCCTCTTTGTAATGACCAAAAGAGCAAGTCAATTAAGGCACAGATAGGTGGTTGCATGTTTATGCGATTTAAGGTATAACAGAAAGGGTCCCCAGCTGTTACAATCACCAGTCACATACCCCACTGCCGCACACGGAGCTATTTGTTTCTGTTGATTAAGTTCTCATACTTCTAAGTAGTATATATTAAAACCCTCAAGATTGTGTGATCTTGGAAAATTCACGTAACTATTTTGAGACTTGATTTCAGTAACATTTTTTTTAAATGTTGGAAAACAGACCTTTAAGCTACCTCCCAGTTACAAATGTAATAGAAATGAAACTCAAGTATGAAAAAAGAAAATACATACACACACACACACACACACACACACACACACACACTCAAAAACCCATCAACAACTGTTCATCCGTTCATTCTCAAACTCTATCACAAGCAGCCAGAAAATCAGTTCTCTTTCCCAGGAAATGGAAAGAAGTGTCTGTATCCCATCCTTCCTCTGCAGGAGGGGTGGGAGAAGGAGACAGTTAAATTTCCATATCAAACCAGGAAGAGCTTGGTATTATATTCTATGGTCTTCCACCAGTGAGTGAAGTCAGTATCGATATTATTATCAGAGCATCTCTCAGAAGTCAGAGTATTGGAAATAGATTTCCCAGGAAAGTATTAGTCTGAGGAGAGGTAAGTTTTAGAAGAAGAAAATTGGCAAGACAAGGACCAATGGCAGACCAAAAACCTGAAAGGTAAGACGAGAGAGATCTTTGGGTCCCCAGAGGGCACAAAATGGTGTTAAGAGGCTATAATATAAGGCACTAAGAAGGCAAACGCTTTCGAAGAGGAACTAAGGCAGTGCTACTTTCCCATTACTCTAATCCTGCTGGATTATTTTCCTTCATGTGTGCTCTAATTTGAAGTTTTCATGTGGACTCCACCCCTTCTCAGGTAGTTTTCCTCTGAAAGGTGTACTTGACATAAGTAGCATTTTCTCCTGTCCTTCAATAATAGCATTTATCTGCTAACCACCCGGCTCTCAGTGGGCTCTGATGGTGGACTCTCACTGAACACACAATTATCCACTCTGGCTGCCATGAATGCTGCATTAACTTCTGACTCGCCGAGATAAAAATTAAATTGTGCTCTAAGTTCTCAGGAGTTTACCTGGCATTGCTAAGTGATTGATTCCCTGGCAATTATAGAATTTTAAATCAAGGCTGGATCTTTAATTAATAGCCCACAGAACCTCCCTCGGACCTGGAGTCATTTTTATGATATACTAAAATAAACTATGATCCACCTGCCCAATTCTTACCATGCGCTCAGGGACCAAAGGGCAGGCGACTTTGCCATCCAGGCTCACGCTCCTCAACTGAGGCCACGTTACTGACTTACTGAGAAATAAAAGCTTTTGTCTTCAGCATCTCCTCTGCCAGGTTGGTGATAAATTTACCAGTGAAAATTACCATCCAGGGCAATACTGCAATTCCACTTTGCTAGAGGCAGCTGATTTTCTTTTTAAAGGTGAACCAGTTCCTAGTTCCTGAAAACAGCTATTCCTTTTCGCATTCAGCTTTCGCACGTTTGCAGAAACCATTATTAGGGATTTTTTTTTCTCTCCCTCTAGAAGTCTAGTAGGAGACAATTGCTAAATACAGAGCATACCCAAAACTGAAAATGGGCGAAGACATGTGCTCCTGGTCCTCCGAACGATTATTTAAAACTTCCTGGCACCGTTCTGAGTATAGTCCATACCTTCTGTCATGGAATTTTTGGTGTCAACTTTCCTAAACTGTAGTCCCCCAGTTATTCAATCAAATGCTAATCTGGGTGTTGCTGTGAAAGGATTTTTTCATATTTAATTAACATCTCCACTCAGTTGACTTTATTTACTTATTTATTTTTTTGTATTGGATGAAGAAGCTTTATTTTTTCCTTTAAGAAATCACAATAAAATGCAAGCAATTATAATCACAAAGAAATGTGCCAATTTCAAAGCTTTTGGATACATTAGTAGGTTAGTCTACATATTAGCTGGAGGGAGCACTGAACTGGGAGCTAGAATTTCTGAAGTCTAGTCTTTTTTTTTTTCTATTATTCCAGAGTATTACGGGGTTGCAAATGCTTTGGTTACATAAATTGCCTTTGAGATTATCCTGGATAACCTGAGTGGGCCTGGCTTAATCAGTTGGAAAGCCTTAAAATGCAGACCTGAACCTTCTCTGGGAGAAGAATAAGTTCCACCTGTGGACAACAATTTTGGCCTGTGCTGAGCAGATCAGATGATCTCTTTCCTTCTGGACCTGTTTCTCTGGTTCACTGCTATGTGATATGCCCACATACTGTCCCACACCTGTGTTGTCCACTGGGACTGTCGTTCTGGTGGCCTCTGCTCTGGGCTTCCCTTTCTCTCTTCCTTTACTCAGATTTTACTTCTATGCCACAGTGATGGTGTTTCTTGAATAAAAAACTGGGACTTGTGGTCTAACAATAGATTTTTTTTATTGTTCTGTGAACTCGTTTAAATGAATGATCTTATCACAGTATGAATATCAAGTTCTGTTTAATTTTGTACACGATAGTCCCCATTTATCGAAAGGAATAAAATGACTTGAAATTGGTATATCCAGAATAATTCAGGGCATATGGTTACCACAACTACACCCAAACCAACTTACATATCTTCCCATTAGAAATGAACATTATCCCATTTATGCTAAGGTGTTAAATATCCAGACATTGGATGTTTACACCATACAGACATAAACACTTAAGTGTAATGCATCTCAGGATGTATTTTTATTTTTATAGGACTCTTCCAAAGTTATTGCTTCATAAATCAGTGCTTCTGACATTGTGGTTCCCTGAGCAGCAGTATAAGCATCATTTGGAAACTTGTTAGATACAGAAATTTAAATTCTTGTGACCCTCCCCAGACATGCTGAATCAGAATCTCTGGGGGTGGGGAGGGAGAAGGTTCCCAGTAATCTATGTTTTAATAGACTTCCAGGGCAGTCTGATATCATCTGATGTTTGAGAACCACTTTCTTAATCTAAGGGAAAGAATCACAGTCCTGGGAACGCATGGACTATTTTTGAATGGCGAATTTGTGGGGAGTTAATTAGTTAAGGTTTAAGACAAACCAACTAGAAATTGCTCATTCAAAATGATTTATTGATAGAATGCTGACATCTACCACCAACTAGGAGAAGTTAACACCTTGGGATGTAGGTGAACAGGCAGCCCTGGCCCCAGCCCCAGTGTTTGTGAAACTTCCTTCCAGAACAAAGCCACTAGCAACTCAGCCCCCACCTCCTGACAGTTACTACATCTCAGTCCAAACTAAGAAATTCCAGGTATTCTGGACTAAAAAGGCTCAGCCTAAGTCAGGAGTTCACCCCAATAGCCAGGCAGGGTCACAGAGCAGGAACACAACCATGAAAAACTTTTCGTCCATGGGTCAAAGCCTTTTGTTCCAGAGAAAGAAGAAAGGAAAGCTACTCAGCTACCCTAAGCCACACCTACTAAGAGCCATCCATAAATTGCCTTGATTCTCACATGCTGCACAGACTACAGATATAGTTTTCCTTCCTCAGCATGACACCTGTTCATGCCACTTCTATTCATCTCACCTACTTCCTTTTAAATGTCATCTCCTCCAGGAAGCCCTCCATAACCCTTAGGTCTGGGTCAGCTGACGTTTCTCACTCTCATCACACCGATCGGAAGTTCACATCAGCTCCTTTTTCCTTCAAACTCTGCCTCTGCCTCCAGTCTCTTGCCATGTCATTCCACCAGACTACAGGAGAGTTTCTAACAAAGATACACATTTAAAATACAGAGTTGAAGGTCAGAAAAAGGAGATTATTTCGGTACTTTCAAACTAAAAGACTTGAGCACATGATAAATTCAATAGAAAATGAGTTATATAAGCTTCCGGTCTCCGGACAAAATTGGAATCGGCAAAGTATTTGGAAAATAGTATGAAGTTTAGCCCCGAATACAGTTACCCTTTTATTCAGAAATTAAGAATAATGTATCTACCCTGGGACCATGTAGTGAAGTATTGTCATTCTCTGTCCACCCGCTCCATCGTGTTAACACCTCTCCTCGTTCCGACTGCTGGGCAAGAGGGGTCCATGAACCACGTTCCATGTGAGTCATCACAACCTGCACAGATAACTATGGGGTCACATTTTAGCTTTTAATTTTAAAAAAGTTTATTTTCCCTGTTACCATCACCCACACCCCACCATTCCTCATCCATACAGTAGACACGGAAAAATTCTCTGTCTGGAGGGGAGGAAGAAACATTCAAAGCAATTTAACCCATTCGTCCACAAAAGAGTGAGTTTTAGTCATATGAGACAATTTGGGAGGGGTGCAGACAATCTAATTCCACAGTTTAAAAAGAGAGAAAGAGAGCAGACGGGGGTAGGAATGGAGGGGGCCAGAAAAGAAGTGAAAGGACAGACCCCAACCCCCACTGCAGCCCTTATTTGGGGTCGCCCTCAGCCTCCTGGAGAGCCAGCCCACAGGATACAGAACAGGCCCAGCAAAAGCAGGTGAGCTTGCCAGAAACTCTTGAGTAAAATATCGCAACACCCTAGAACAACATGGAAACGGAACATGGAAAACTGGAGAAACAAGGACCAAACTGGGAAAATTTGTAAGAGTGTGTTGACCTCAGGATCATGACCTCATACTTGAGATTTTCTCAGAAGATGACAACAGAAATTTGATTGACCTCCCTGAATCAGTGTTATTTCTAGACACCCTCAGGCTGTCTTGAATTTCCAAGTTGGCCGGCACTCATTTTTTTTTGACCCTGTAGACTTGGCAACAATCCCTTTAAAGTGCAGGATCAAATACTATGAGTGTCCTTAGATCTTTCTCTCCTCCCTCCCCTCCGCTGCTTTCTTATATCAGTTCCAGTCCTTTCTTCCCTCCCCACCTCAACTGCTCTCATCTTCCCTTTTTATTCACAGTTCCTTGGGTCAGCCTATTTGGGATATTCAAACTGTCTGGACTGGCCTCTTATTTTGGGTAAGAACAGCTTCACCTGTCATTCTCTCTTCTTTGGATTCATGCTTTAGAACCTGCTGTTGGGCAGTTTCACTGCTCATTTATTCTGTCCCTTTAAAAAGTCTCCAAGAGCAGGACCACCGGAATCAGAGTAAAGGGGCCTGCTTTCCAGCCCCACATATTTGTTCCCTAAATAGCTGGGGAAAAACATTTGATTTTTAGTCATTATTCTCCTCATCTGTAAAATAAGTTAGGCTAAATTTCCATTAAAATTCCTTCCAGTTGTAAAATGCTCTGATTCTTGGTAGAAAAAGACGCATCTCTAAACTCAGATTATTCAGGGGAAAGAAATTAATTTTGTTTCAGACACTAAGAAAGAAAGATTCTTCTGTCTTCAGAGGGGAAATAATATAAAATTCTCATACCAGCTGTTCATTCAGAACCACTACAACTAAAAATTACCTTTCTCCTTATTTTTTTCTGTCTCATTGTCTCAACTATCCTCTAATGTATTAATTTCTACACTGATGGTATGTTTTTCTTCATACTTTCTCCTTCCTAGCTTGCAAAATGGGAAACTGGTACAGTTCGAAGCTGTCCTCTTCCTGTACACTACTAGAACCTTCTGTTCTGCTTTCCTGAGACATCCCCAATACCACTTGCTGTCTTTACCTCTTACTCCCATTTTCTTCTTATCCACAGGGCACTGTTCAATCATCCCTCTCTCTGCTATTTCCCATGTGACCTTCATGCAAGCAAAGCAATTTCTTATTTGTCTTTGTGTCTCTCAGCCTGGCCAGGACTCGATGCAATGCATTTAATAACTAAGGATTGAATAAATTAAATTAATTATAAAAATTTAGCTATTAAGGCATCAAAGAAACTTTAAATGCATTTTGCTAAGTAAAAGAAGCCAGTACAAAAAGGCTACATACTGTATGATTCCAACTATATGACATACCGCCAAAACTATGGCGGTAGTAAAAAATCAGTGGTCTCCAGGAACTTGGGGAGAGGTAGGGAGGGAAGCATAGGTGGAGCACAGGGGACTTTTAGTGCAGTGAAACTATTCTGTATGACACTGTATGGTAGACACATATCATGCATTTGACAAAACCCATGGAATTGTACAACACAAAGAGTGAGTGAACCTTAATGTAAATTCTCTGTTTTGATTAATAACATTGTATCAATATTGGTTCATCAATTGTAATAAATGTAGCACACCTAAGCAAAATGCTAATAGGAGAAACTGAGACGGGGACAGAGGAGGTGCATGGGAATTCTATACCATATGCTCAATTTTCTGTAAGCCTAAAACAGCTCTAACAAGTAAAGTCTATTAATTCTTAAAAAATGATTGCACCCTCTCAGACTCTCTTACGTCACTTGGTTTTGTCTAAGGAAACTTTTAACAAAGGAGAAGGTAAGGACAGCTAGCTAGGCTCACACAACTCATGCTGGTATTAGAACTAGATTCTAGGCCCCCTACTTTCTCTCCTGTGGAGTTTTTCCATAGCTGATTTGCTTTTCATTCAGGTCTTATTTGCCTGTCATTGATTTTTTTTTTTTTAATCTGGGAGCTTTTACCTTTTATTTGTAGCTTTTCCCGCAACCTGGGCATTGTTTATATCGTGATCTCAGCTGTGCCACATTAGCGATTGATTTCTAAAAATTTAGTTCGTCGTCAATAAATGCTGTTACTAAGTAGTCAGTTAGAGAGAATGTCTCCCAAGGATTTATGGGGTTATTAAGTCTTGGATGTAGTCTTGGTGGAGGCATGCATTAAGCCCCCATATCCCAGGAGGATTGTCTGCGGTGAAAGCAACAGGAGGTGAACCTGCTCTGCCCAGCTGCGGGGTTCAGCAGCAGACCCGTGAATCCGTCTTCCCGAGACCTCGTGCTGTCGCAGCCGGCAGACTTATGCTCTAATTATGTGCCCCTCTTTCGCAACCCCTACAGTTTAATGCGTTTCACATTTTCTTCAGGCCTGATGTCCGTTTTTAAATTGACGGCCATGCCATTAGCTTTTAGGTTTGGGGGGACTCGCTTCTTCCTAGGAAGGGAGTTTTGCAAATATATCTATCGACCTGCTCCTGCCTAGTGCATAAAGGGCTCTTCTTCAATCTTGTCTGCCCACAAACGGAGTAGCACTTTGTCCTCTTAGAGAAACTCTTTTTATGTAACTGCATTAATCACCCACATAAACCCACCTCCTCACGCATCCCTGCGCTTGCGTTCCTCTTCTCTGAAGCCCTCCTTAGTTGGCAACAAAAAGAAGTGTAGACAATGAGCTGTGGCTTCTTGAAGGGCACAGGTGGGCTCCTCAGTCAGCTTCTGAAGAATGATTACAAGAATTCATTGTGCAAGGTGGTGAAAAACACTTATATTGATACAATACCTGGGCTTTCAAATGCCTGCAGATGATGTATACTGGGCAAAAATTAACACAACCCCCTCACTCACAGCCTGGGTCTCTGAGCAGCAGCATTAGATGTGCTCATTTTAAATCAGAACTAACTATCTCTCTGTCTCTCTCTGTCTCTCTGTCTCCCTTCCTTCCTCCCCGCAAGCCTGTGAGAGAATGAATAAGACAAAGACAAAATATGAATGATTTGTTTTAAATAAAGAAAGAGATTGTCTATAGGCTATTTCCCTGGCCAGTTAATAGCTCTAATAAATGAATAGAGTCAAAATAGAATTGGTGAAGAAAGGTCATTCAACAAAATAATAAGAGTTACTGGTTATGGTGGTATAGAAAGAAATAGTCACCTATGTAGATCTCAAATTCTGGTGGAAGATAGCACTAGCCCTTAAAAATAATATTTTAAAAGAATACTTATAGGATCATATGAGACATCAATGCACTCCATCAGAACAGGAAAAATAAAAAATAATGACAATATCAAATGCTGGTGAAGACGCAGAGAAACTGGATCTCTCATACCGTGCTGACAGAATGCAAAATGGTACAGCCACTCTTATACCATATAACAGGATAGTTTCTTAGACTTGTCAATTTCTTAAAAATAACTTTGCAGTTTCTTAAAAAAAAAAAAAGTTGAACATATATTTACCTTATGACCCAACAATCACATTCCTATCAATTTATACCAGAGAAATGAAAACTTCAATCCACAGAAAAACATGTACACAATGTTCGTAGCAGCTTTATTTTGTAATAGCAAAGATTCAGAAATATTCAGATGTCCTTCAGCAGGTGAATGGTTAAACAAACTGTGGTACGTACCATGGAATACTACTCAGCAACAAAACGGGTTGAGCTGTAGACACACACAACAGCTTGGATAGCTCTAAGGGTATTATGCTGAGTGAAAAATCCAATCTAAAAACATCACATATTGCACGATTGTATTGATATAACATTGTCAAAATAATATTATAGAGATGGAGAACAAATTAGTAACTGCCAGGGGTGAGGAATTGCAGGGGACAGAGTGACAGTATAGTTATAATGTGGTAACATGAGTCAGATCTTTATGGTGACAGAATAGTTCTGTATCTTGACTATGCCGGTGGTTACACAAATCTATATACATAATAAAATGACTAACACATTGCATTGATGTCATTTTCCTGACTTTGATACTGTACTATAGTCATATAAGATGTTATATTGGGAGAAACTGGGTGATATTGTACTGTAGCTATATAAGATGCTACCAATGGCAGAAACATGGAACTTCTCTCTACTATTTGAAAATAAATAATTTTTTCAAATATAAATGTTTTAAAAGAATATTTAATAACATTGGAAAATGTTCATGTTATAAGCAGGATACTAACTATACATGCAGGAAATCTATGCATGCTTACATGCAACCACCAAAAAGTGGCTGGAAATAAAAAAACACCCCTATTGACATGGTAGCGATTGTGCCTAGGAAGCAAAATTTAAATTTTCTGTTTCTTATCTGTACTTTACGGAGCTTCTACAATGGACACATATTAATTTTATACTCAACTCCCAAAATTCTGTTTCCATGTGCTCCACCAGGACAGTCCTTTAAAAAAATGGAAAGTTGTATATGTTCTGCTAAAATTAGTGAGCTAGAACTTGTTTCTGGAAGGAAACTGCAGAAATATGAAAGTAATTGCCCAAGAGGATCAACTAGTTCCCCACATAAAAATCAAGCAAAATCTTACTTTGATTACAAAGGTTCTATTTGTGTGAAGTCATTTGTTTTTTAGTTAATATAGACCCAAAATTGATAAGACTAACCAGGTACCTTGACTATACCATTTAAATCAGATACTAATTTTATAGCTACCAAAGCAATGATGTTGATTTACTTGGGGTATATTTTCCGACTTCAACAAGGTAACAACCAGAAAGAATGTGCTACTCATTATGCTTAATATAAATCATCCATTATGGCCCCTAGAAGACCGACCAGGTGGTAACTGGCAAATTAACCCGAGGTAAGCATAAATGTTCACGTCTTTACCGAAGTGTTTTGTGTGGAGTAATTACTATGAAGCTGTGCTCCCTTACGTGCTTCCTCTGTGAGCTTCATTGGTGTTCATACATAACAAATAAATTATTCGTACTCTCTACATTTAACACTTAATGTTTTCTCTTTAGATAATCTACATTCATGGACTTATTTTTTGTAAGTATTTCTAAAGTAGACTCCACACATCTCCAGGATGAATTTAATGACAGGAGATTTTTCTCCTGTCATTAGCTGATTTTTCTCCAGCTATTTAGGAAAACAAAGAACAGTCTATTTATTATTCAAATATAAAGCTTCTATTCATCAAAAAAGGCATTGATTTCATATTTTTGACTAAAATAATCCTGAATTATTTTAACTCATAAGACAAATGCCATCCAAATTGTGATTTCAGGATAGGCTCCCAGTCAAAAGGAATATAGCACTGAGTTGAAATTCAAATGTTTCATCTCATTTTTTAAAAAACTTGAATCACAGGAATGCAAATGAGAAAAAATATACACATAAGTCCAAATAAAGGAAAATTCTCTTAAGCCAATTGACATTCAAAAGAAAATCTTGCTCGTTGTTGCATAAGAAATAGAAACAGACATAAAGGTAAGTATCTTAGTTGGAAGAACATAAGAAATATACACATAGATGCAGGCAGTGTGGTGTGGAGAAAAAGGACACACAAGCACAGACTCGAATCCTGCTCCCCGAGTACTCATAGTTGAGCAATGATCAAGTTCAGGGCCAGACCAGGAACCCTCTAGGTTTCAGGTTACAGCCCCCTCTTGAAGCCTCTCCTTAAGTCAGCACTGCTACGTCCCAGTGCAGAGATGCCCAAGTTCTTTGGTCCCACTCAGGCCAGTACGGCACCATTGCTGTCAGAGCTCACCTGAATGTTCTGAATTTTTCAAATTGCTCATCCATAATCCTCCTTCACCAGATACCTCCCACCATACCTGGAGTGAAATGGTAGACCCTGGGGCTGGTGGCCATCATAAGGTTCCTCTCTTACCACTCCTCTCTTGAATCCTTTCTAATATTCTGGCTAAGAGAGAGAAGTGATCACCCAGCTCTTCTGAGGATCCACTGCATAGGAGCTATCTCATTCCCAGGCAGTTGTACTCACCCCAAACACCTGTTCTGTCTCCATCTTCTGGACCCACACATAAAAAGCTAAATTCCTTTGCATTAGCATTATCATCCCCATGGTTACTAATATTTCACAGGTCTTTATTCACGTATCAGACACTTGGCTAAAAACTCTACATATATTACCTCATTTGATCAGCTAACAGCCTATATCAGCAGGTACTAATATTTTCTTCCATTTTACAGAAGAATTCCAAGGTCAGAGAAGTTAAGTAACCACTTCAAGACCACAAAGGTAGTGAATAGCAGGACCAGAATTTGAACCCTCCACTCTTAACCCTACATCACTCTCCACATATTGGGCAACAACTTTGGACACTTCTCGAGCCTGCTCTCATGCAGATTAAACATTGCTGTTTTCAAAGCAAGGAAATCATGACATTTTATCCAGTGCAATAACCAATAGGACATTGACTCAGACATCCTAGTTGGAATGCAAACAGTTCATTAGAATGGCTGGTAGAATTCAGATGAAAATAGCACAGACAGTGGGATGTGCAGGAGTTCTGTGTTTGCAATGTCAAAGCTGAAGTGGAAAAGACAATGTCAGATTACTCACGGTCCGCTGCTCAAGAAACCCTGCAGTGCCTTTGTCTTCTTTTCTTCTTCTTAATGCTTCAAAAGTTACGGAAGAATCTTCCAAGAACTTCGCAGTGATGATGGTGATGACAAATTTCTATGGATTATAAACTTCTCAGCTTGTAAACTCTTTGAGAGTAGGAGCCATACCTTAGCTGTGTATCACATGCACGTATGTTTGATTAAGTGAAGGGAAAACTCAATAAGGAGCAATCCACGTAGAATCAAAAGGAAAAAAATAAAAAAACCCTCAGAAGTAGATATTGCTTCAGCCTCACAGCAAAAAGTTACTCCAGTCAAAGAACTATTTGTTTAAGTTTAGGTTCCCCAAGAAGCAAATTCGGAGTTGAAGACTTGGCACAAAGAGATTATTCAAGAGTAAATCCCCCAAAACAGAAGTAAAGGAGTAGAAAAAGTGAGACAGGAAGGGAGAAAAGTCAATAAATCATGTGTTAATGAACTGGATTAACACTGTGGGCAGCTGTGGCTCAATCTCACCGGGGACACCCTAAGCAATTGTGTCAAACATTTCTCAAAATTGTACCAGGTGACAGGAGGTGGAGATATTATTCCCCTTAGGTGAAGGTTGCCTATGAGGATGATAACTCCCCTGAAATTCTTTATTGCACGTCAAAAGGGCTAAGCAGCCTTCCGCAGCTTTGGAGAGAAGGCAGCTGAGAGAGACCTCCTGGCACAGCTTGGGGAAGGACCCGGGCAGCGGCGCATGGTGCAGCTGTTCTGTAATCGAGCAGGCTGAGGGCCTATGTCATGGTCCTTCATAAGTGTCTGTCTACCATCTTCATCCAAGCCTTCTAAAAGAAGCCGTGGAATAGAATGTGGTCTCGTATTTTCAAGTGAAACTCCAAAGCTGAGTAAAATAAGCATCCTAAAGAGTACAATCAAGAAACTGCCTGACACATCCCAATTTTTAAAAGTGGGGGTGCCTATACAAAATGGAAATGGGTCTCTGTATCAGTTTGCTAGGGCTGCTGTAACAAAATACCACAAACTGGGTGGTATGAACAACAGAAATCACTTTTCTCACAATTTTGGAGGCTAGAAGTCCACGTCTGAGGTATCAGCACAGTTGGTTTCTTCTGAGGCCTCTCTCCTTGGCTTGCAGATAACCCTCTTCTCCCTACATCTTCACTTGGTCTTTCCATGCATGGACGCCCTAATGTCCTCTTCTTACAAGGGCAACAGTCATATCGGATTTGGGCCTCCTCTAATGGCCTCATTTTTACTTAGTTACCTTTTTACAGATCCTATCTCCAAATATAGCCACATGTTGAGGTACTGTGGGTTAGAAAATCAATACATAAATGTTAGGGGAACCCAATTCAGCCCCTAAGAGTTATCTCCCTCCCCAGCTGCAGGCTTGCTATGCTGCACAAATTCTTAGATCTCTGGAGAAGGATACGGTGGAATTGTTCTCAACAGGATGAACTAGAATTTAGGGGCATATGTGAACACAGAGACTGGTGCCTGCCTCCCACTGGAGAATGTGGAAGATGGGGCTGCAGGCAGAAGGAATTATAGGAGCCACAGAAGTAGCCTGAATTTGGCATGACAAGGAGCCACATGTTTTCCATAGTTTCAGTGAATACAAGAAGAGAGCCAAGCTTGAGCTCTCTTGATGGGCTGCAGTGGCCTATGTAGTATATCACAAGGACAGAAGATGGTAGAGGAAGGGCTGGAAGAGGTCAGCTGTCTATCACATCTGTTTACACACAGTGCAGAGCCCACGTGGAGCACACAACAAATGTCACAGCACCCCACAAACGAGCCAGCACGTGGAGGCCTACCACATGGACCATCAGCAGTCAAGAGAACCTACAAATAACACAAACTAAATAAAAATACCTTTCCCTCTTTCATGCTAACCCCTGCTTCCCAACCCTAGAAGAGTTGGAAGAAAAAGAGAAAGGAAGAGCATAAAAAAAGACCACAAATCTTTCCTAGACAATAGATCAGACCTGAGCTGAGGGAAGGAGAGACGCTCAGAATTGGACACGAGAGTGAAGTTTTTAGTTAGACTAGACTGGACTGTTTAAAACCTGAGAGTGAATCTTAGCAAAACAGGACTTGTCGAACAAGCAAAAAGGACAAGAAAGCTATAAGATCGTCCCCAGATTGCATCCAGGGATAAGGAAAGGATCTAACAGCGCATATTTAAAAGCAATGGATGAAGAGAGAGTAAATGGGTTCCCATTTCTACCCCACTGAGTTTAGCTCACTCAACAAACCAATAGCACTTCATGTTCTCAGGTACAAATTATTGATCTTTTTGATGTGTTATTGAACTCAGTTTGCTAGTATTTCACAGAGGATTTTTACATCTATGTTCATAAGTGATATTGGTCTGCAGTTTTCCTTTTTTGTTGTGTCCTTTCCTGGTTTTGGCATCAAGATGATACTGGCTTCATAGAATGAGTGAGGGAGGGTTCCCTTCTCCTCAATGTTATGAAACAATTTCAGTAGAATGGACGCCAGTTCTTTTTTGTAGGTCTGGTAGAATTCAGCTGTGGATCCATTTGTGCTGGGGCTTTTGTGTTGTTGTTGGAAGATATTTTATTACACATTCAATCCAGCTATTTGTTATTGATCTGTTCAGGATTTCTATTTCATCCAGATTCAGGGTTGGGAGACTGTGTGTTTCCAAGAATTTATCCATTTCCTCTAGGTTGTCTATTTAATAGTTCGTGTACGTAGAGGTGTTCATAGTAGTCTTGGACAATATTTTGTGTTTCTGTGTTACTGGTTGTAATGTCTCCTTTTTCATTTCTGATTGAGCTCATTTGAGTCCTTTCTCTTCCATTTCTGGTTAATCTAGCTAGTGGTAGATAGATTTTTCTTATCTTTTCAAAGAACCAACATTTTATTTTGTTGATGTTTTTTATTGTTTTTTGGTTCCCGTTACTTTTAGTTCTGCTGCAAGCTTTGTTACTTCTTTCCTTCTGCTAGCTTTGGGTTTGGTATTTCTTCTTTTTCTAGTTCCTTGAGGTGTGACATTAGGTTGCTAATTTGTAATCTTTCTGCCTTTTCGATGTGAGCATTTAAGGCTGTGAACATTCCCCTTAGTATTGCTTTTTCTGTATCCCGTAAACATAAGCTTGTGTTGCCTTTGTTGTTCAGTTAAAAAAAATTATTTATTTCTCTCTTGATTTCAAGGATCATTCAGCAGAAGGTTGTTTAATTTCCACGTATTTGTGTAGTTTTGAAAGTTCCTCTTGGAATTCATTTTTAGCTTTATCCCACTGTTTTCTGAGAAGATACATGATATGATTTCAACTTTTCTAAATTTTCTGAGACTTTTTTTGTGGCCTAATGTGTGATCTATCTTGGAAAATGTCCCACGTGCTGATGAGAAGGATGTATATTCTGCAGTTTGTGGATAGAATGTTCTATAAATGTCTGTTAGTTCAATTTGTTCTAGAATCCCATTTAAATCCAGTGTTTCTTTAATCTGTCTAGTTCTGTCAGTGGGGTGTTGAAGTCCCTGGCTATTATGATGTTGCCATTTATTTCTTTCCTTAGATTTAGTGGGAACTCCTGTGTTATATGCATATATATTTAAGATTGCTATGTCTTCTTATTGAATTTATCCCTTTATCATTATATAATGACATCTTTGTCCTTTTTTATCGTTGTTGATTTAAAGTCTTTTTTATCTGATGTGAGAATAGCTACTTCTGCTCACTTTTGGTTTCCATTTGCATGAAATATTTTTTTCCACCGCTTTATCCTGAGTCTATGAGAGTCTTTGCAAGTTAAACAGGTGTCTTGGAGAAAGCATATATTTGGGTCTGTTTTTTAATCCATTCAGTCAATCTACATCTTTTCAGGGGGACATTAAGACTATTAGCATTGATATGTGACATACTGTTCTGGTCATCATTTTCATTGTTACCTAGTTACTTTGTTCTCTCCCTTGTGTTTCTCTTTTATTAAGAGCCTGTGAGTTTTAACTTTGGGGTGTTTTTACACTAGTAGGTATTAATTATTCTGCTCCATGTATAGAACACTTTTAAGCATTTCTTGTAGGGCAAGTCTAATGGTGACAAATTCCCTTACTGTTTGCTTGTCTTAGAAAGTCTTTTTATTTTATTTTATTTTATTTTATTTTTCCTCATTTATGAAACTTAGTTTTGCAAGAGACGAAATTCTTGGCTGGCAGTTATTCTGTTTAAGGATACTAAAGATGGGCCCCATTCCTTTCTGGCTTGTGAGATTTCAATTGAGAAGTCTACTGTTAATCTGATGGGGAAAATCACGTTTTAATATTAGAGTTTGGAAAGGCTACCTCATTTGTTTCCCAGGGATTTTTCATCATGCCCTGGGAGGTTTTGAAATATAGATTACAGGTCAGAGAACCCAAAGCCATACACCCTCTCACTTAACTATAAATAGCAAGTGTTGGCTGCCATGTATGAGCACTCCGTGGCTCTCCCTTGTCCCAGCTTTCTCAAAGATTCCATGCTACCACCCAGTAGGGTCCCATTATCTTTATATTTGACATTTTCCATGTTATGAGGTTGTACCTCAGGACCTGATGATGATTCTCTTTCATATATTTGAACCTTCTGTAGGAATGCAAAGTCTAGCTCTTTATGTTTCTCTTAGTCTTCTTTGGTACTAAGCGAGGTCTAGAAAAGAAGGTAATATAGGTTTTTTATATGACCCTGAGTTTCTCAAACCCCTGGCCTCCGTCCCACAGAGGGGAATGGAAAGCCTAAATGATTAAATTTGATCCTCTCACTGCTAAAGAAATGGGGCCATAGAAAATAGGTACCCTGAAAAATTAAATGTGCTTAGGAAACTGTTGGGCTAGTTATTGAGCCTCAAGTAGCAAAGTCTCCGCAAGAGTTTCCTTGGACTTTTACATTTTCTTGCAACAAATACCAGATTTAAAGGGCATTGGATCTAATCCTTTATCAATCAGAAAACACATTTGCAGAATCCAGAATCCAGTCCAGAGTTAAGATGAACTTTTTTTCCTGGACTTTCATTTATTTCTTTAAAGTTGTTTTATCGTTACTATGCAAGCTTGTGCCTGAATTACAGCCTTTAATAAAGCAATGACAGTTTTATTTCTCAGACGCCTGATGATCATATTAACCTCTCCTCAGTCAAGTTATTAATTGCACACGTTCTGCCTGTGTCCTTTTGGTGTGGCTTCTAAGGAGAGAGAGTGAGAAGGCTCCTCAGGAAGGGAAGGACATGTTTATAGTTGGCCCTATAGGAGTGTTTGCATAATTACTGGAATGATTAAGGTGGTGTTTTCTAAAACAGACAAGTGTACTAAGTTTTAATATGTTTCATGACAACGCATAAGACAAGAGCACATGTTGTATCTGATATAGGACCTTGCAGGTCGCCAAAATAAATAAATATATGCAGAGGTGCTGGAATGAATTCAGTTATGAGTATAAACAGAAACTTCAAGGGGAAATGAGCTTTGATTCTGGACAAGAGAATTGCTTGTGATCTGAATGAGGACTGCTGTATAGCAAAGGTGACAAAGAGCCTGGGGACATGAAGTCTTACATGGTTTTCTCTAATCCCATGTTGTAAAGACAGCTTAATATGAGGGAGGGAGGCAGGAAGGGCTTTGATGATTCCTGAGATTGGAGTTAAACCTTTTCTAATTTCACTCACCAGTATTTAATCTTATAACTGCGCATCCTTAATCAAAACTCAGAGGGAATCTTTAATCTTGTGTATATAAAACGAAAGATGATTAGAGGCCCCTGACCTGCCTGTGCTTCCAGCTGTTTCCTTCTTTTCTATCTTCCAGGTTCTTCATATCTCCCAGTCATCCCAGTTACAAAAAGATGACATCCTGATTTTTTAGGAGAATGAAAATAAAGAACCTAACAGTTAATGCTGAAGTTCAATCTTGTGTCTATTCATTCATTAATACTTCCTGTCAGTGGTTAATGGGCATCTCTTATGTGGCAGGCATTGTTTTACATATTAATGGCAGGCATTGTTTTACAGATTAATATAGAACATGAACAAGACCGACATGTCTATTTTCACAGACTGCATTTTAGAATCTAACAAGGACTTTTCCACCCTTTTCTTGCTAAGTAAGCATGTGTGACTGATCCAGGAACATAAATATGCTTGTAAGGAGTAAATAATAGAAAAATTTTTCTATTTCAGATGACTGCAAGGTGCAAATTGTTTGCTGAAGAAATTCTTCATGTAGCTGGTAAAATGTTTGAATCCTGTTAGGAGATTGATAGCCAGGTGATAAAATGCATCATTCCGGCATCACAGGATTTTAATGACCAGATGAAAGCTTTGAATAATTCCTGATGAATCTTTTTATGCACAATAAACAGGACTCGAAGGCAAGTCCCCCACCCTCCCACCATGCCCCATCCTGAATGTGACTTTTATAGTGAAATGTCCCTGGGGACAACGAGGACAGTACTCATATTGTACTTTTTCCCTTGATCCAAATCCTACCATATCCAGGTCATACCTTCTTCCTATTACCACTCTAGAAAGCTTTTATTTTAAGAATATTATTAATATTAAAATCTTTCAGTTCTTCAGCATCCAAATTCAATTTCAGTAGAGGAACCAGATTTAAATGACTGACAATTGACAAAAATAAACACACTGAAAAAACCCACAACAATAAAAAATATTAAATTCCTGAGAAAGCATCACTCATCATTATAACCAAAATAATGATTTTTATAAAATACAGATTTTCAAGGGGAAGAAAGTATGCTTTTCATTTCTGAAAGAGTTTTCTAGGTTGGATCCTTCTAAATTTTCATCAGCAAAGGAGTGGTGGGTTTCTTTGCATTCCCCACTGTGGTCCTTCATTACAAATTAATGAGCCTACCACACCGGATGCTGGTAAGAGGACAGAATCATGGAAGTAATACAAAAAGAATAATATTCTTCACTCAGATTTACTCCATCCACCGTACTAAGATATTTGGGCAAAGCTCACTGCAGCAAAGTATTAAGTAACAACATCCACAACCAAAATGATTTTTTCTGTCAATATTGGAGTGCGTAAGAGCATAAGCAATAACAAGATTGTTTATTAACTTGGGCAGAAAACAACTTCCTCCTTTCAGCTGTTCTTTCTGGTTCAGACCAAATAGATTCCCAGAGATGTGCTATAAGCCACTCTGAAGTCACCAGACACCAAGCTCATTGATTCTTCTTTATTGCTTGTCTAGAAGACTGTTTGGTTGTGTGGAGGGAGAATATTAGCTGTATGTCAGTCATACTTCATTTGTGAGAGAATTTGTGCACTACGAACATGTCAATAAAAGGGATGCTAGAAAACATTGAATCAAAAATGGCGTGGCAAACATAGAAACCACCATGACTCTACAAAAACAAGAAGTCACTCCGAAAAAGAACTTGACTGCCCAGACAGTAGCCTATCCCAGCCGGGAGGAAGAGTGAACTATAGGACAGAAATGTAAAAATCCCGGATCTTAGAAGAGAAAGAAGAGATTCTTATAGCACGTCTCTTTTCCCAGCATTGTTCTGGAATAGGAAAAGGGATGTGAAGGGAAGTCAAAAGCAGCAAACACTACGGTCACTTCCTGCCTGTCTTCTAACCTGTAGTCCCAAAATTTGACATTCAGCTCAATTACTTTCTTCACCAAATTCAGTGGCTGCCAGACAATCTCTTTCCTTTTTTAAAAAAATTACTTTGCAATATCTGAGACATAGAAAAGCAAATAAGTACTGTGAATCTATTTGGGTTAGAAAATAAAAAAAAGGAAAGGAAATGAGAATGATGCTAGTACCTATGTATCCACCACTTAAGAAATAAAATATCTCTAACTCGTTATATTTGAAGCCGTCTGTTTATCCATTCCCTATTATATCCTCTGCTCACTCCGAGAGACAGCCATTGTCCTGAATTTACGGTTTGCCTTTCCCAAGCATTACTTTATACTTTTACTCAACATATATGTAGGTCTAAACAATTATTGCATGATGTTGTATGTTTTTAACCTTTATATGTTCTTCTATTTTTTAACCTTTACGTAGTTTTCTTTTATATGTTTTTAATTGTTATATATTCTTCTGCAACTTGCTTTTTCAAGCAACATTATGTCTATCAGATTTTTGCATGAATATGTTTGGCTCTAGCTCATTAATTTTGGGTGCTATATAATATTCCATTATATGAATAAGTCACCATGAGTTAATCCACTTTTCTATTGAAAGTTACTGAAGTGGTTTCTAAGGTTTTTTTATTATTATTATTATAAACCATTTGGCTCTATCTCCTTGAGTATATGGGCAAAATGTCCCAGGACATATTTCTAGGAGTGAACTGCGAAGTCACAGAGCAAGCGAATCATTAACTTTACTGAGTATTGCAAAATTGATCACCACAGTGGGTACACTGATTTACATTCCCCCCTGCTTGCATATGACTTGGTATTGCTTTATGTCCTGTCACTATTCAGTATTGTCGGATTTTAAGATTTTTGCCAGTGTGATTAGTGTGATTTCATTTTCCATTATCCCAAATACTAGTGGATTTAATCACCTTTTCAAATGATTACAAATAATTTATGATTTCTCATTTGTGAAGTTCCATGTTCTCTTTTTTTGCCTGTTTTTTGATTATGTCCTTTGTCCTTTCCATATTGATGTGCAGAACTTCTTATATAGACTGGATATTAATCCTCTGTTGATTACACATGCTACAAATATCTATCTCTTTTTCACTCTCATTATGATATCCTTTGATAAACAAAAAATTTTAATGTAGTATAGGCCATCGATATTTCCTTCTATAATTTGTGTTGTTTTGTTTTAGTTATTCCCTACCCTAAAGTTTTGAATATATTCTTCTTTATTTTCTTCTAAATTTTTAGAGTCTTTATTTCCACAGTCAAGTGTTGAATGAACCTTGAGTTCACGTCCGTGTGAGGTGTGAAGCAGCATGGCACAGTGACTAAGAGCGTGGAGTCTGGAGCCAGACTACCTGGCTTCACTTCTCAGCTCTTTCTCTTTTTAGCCTGTCATTTAATTTCTATGTGTCTCAGTTTCTTAATCTTCAAAATAGGTATAATAATAATAATAATGTGCCTACTCATAGGTAAGAGTAAAGTTGCAATTAGAATATGTAAGACCTTTCAGAATAGCACTGACCAAATGCAATGGAAAGGATTACTACTATTATTATATGGGATCTAATTTTATTTTTGCATATGGATAGACAATTTTCCCACTTTTACGTATTACCTAGTCCATCTCATTCTCACTGACCTAACAATGCCATGTCTGTCATAAATTAGCTTTCATGAAGGTGTAAACATTTGTCTAGGTTCCCTATTCTTCCATTAGTCTATCCTCCAGGGAAATTTCAAGCCTGCATTTAAAATTTCCTGAATTCTAGAAATCCCTGCAGTTATCATTATTGCCCCCTCTTTCCTCAATGATCTAATTTCCACAACGTCATTTTAGTTGTCTGTGAAACCTAAAGGAGGAGAAGCTTTCCTGTTAGTTTCCTAGGGCTGCCGTAACAAAGTATCGTAAATTAAGTGACATAAAAGTACAGGAATTTCTTGTGTTTCTGTTCTGGAGGCTGGAGGTCCAAAATCAAGGTATCGGCAGGGCTGGGCTCCCTTTGAAATCTGTAAAGACTCCTCCCTTGCCTCTTCCTAGCTTCTGGGGATTTGCTGGCCACCTCTGGTGTCCTTGGCTTGTAGGTGCATCACTCCAATCCTTTGTCTTCACACAGCATTCTCCCTGTGTCTCTTCTCTTCACACTGAGTTCTTTTTAAAAAAGTACAAGTCATATTGGATTAGGGCCCACCCTCCTCTGACATCATCGCAACTAATTACATCTGCAACTTCCCTATTTCCAATCACATTCTGTGGTCCTGTGGGTTGAAACTTCATTTTCTGGGAAAGTCAAAATTCAACTTGCAACAAGGGCACAGTCAAAAATACTAACCTTGGGCTTTAATCAAAGCATCTAACCCTCTCCCGGACATCTCAACCCACTCCCTGAAGATTCTTGCCATACTGTCTTCAATAATGAAATCCTCTTGGATCCAGATGTAATAACTCAGATTTTAAAACAAATAATTGCAAACTGACAATTCTAACCAACCACCTTGGGGGTTTGTGAAGAATGAAGACTTTGGAACTCAGTGATTCAAGTGGATCAAAGCTAAGGCTGGGTGGTCAAGAGACCACCCTTTGGGGAACACTAATCTATACGAAGTGTTAAAAAAGACATCCCCCAGGGGAGGGGCAATTGGTGGAGCAGGCAGCCTCGTCACTCAGCTCTCAGGTGGCTGCTCCCCAACCCAAAGGTCTTGGAAGAGACTGTCTGTAGAGAACTCTGCTCTGCCACTTGATAAGCACTCTGGAAAGTTCGATTAATACCACTTCACCATTTAAAATCCCTTCCTTAGAGAATCATAGAGTTGAACTGGTTCCAATTGTTAATTAGCAATTCAATTGTGTCTTTAGTTTTCACAGGCTGCCGTTTCCCTCAAGGCAGGGATCTATTCCACGTTAATGAAACTCGGAGCAAGGATTGCTTCTTTATTTGGAAAAAAGAAAAAGAAAGACAACAGCTGATATTTTTTGAAAGACTACTATTTTGCCAGGCATTCTTCTAGGCACTAGCAATACGGCACAAAGCAAAACAGAAAAGATCCCCATTATTATGGAACTTTTATTCTAATAGATGGGAAATGATTGAGAAGCAAGATAAATTGGTAAAACATGTGTAAATTCCATGATGGTGGAGATTTCTGACTGTTTCATTTAATGCTGTATCCCAAGTGCCCATAATGGGTCTTGGTACATAGTAGAGGATTGACAAATATATATAGATTACCAAATGGTGGTAATGGCACACAATGGCAAAAAATAAGGTAGAGAAATGAAATAGGGAGTGTGGTATAATTTTAAATGGAAGAATCATGGAAAGCCTCCTAGAGAAGGTGTCATTGGAGTATAGAACTGAAGGAAATGAGGATGCAAGCCATGTACACATACCTGGGAAAGAAGGAAGCCTTAGAAAAGCCTGTGAAAAGGCGCTGAGGTGAGCGCATACTTGATGTGTTCAAGGAACAACATGGAGAGAAGGAAAGGAGGGGAAGAGAAGTAGGAGGGTGGAAAGACAAGGAGGGTAAGGGGTGGCCAGAGCAGGGAGGGCCAGATGTGCCACTGGGTGACACTGGCATTTGCTCTGAGATGGCGAGCCACTGAGGGTTGTAAAAAGGGGAGGGATAGAACCTGCTTATATTTAAACAGGTTTATTTCAACTGCTGGGTCGAGAATACACGGAAGGAAAGTAACATATGAGCAGGAACCTATTGCAAAAATCCAATGGGAGATGAGCGTATCTTGGACAAAAATGGTAGCAGTAGTAGGATGAGAAAGAGTAAGATTCCAGATGTATGTTGAAGGTTTGGGAAATTAGATGTGCTGATGTGTGGGAGATTGGATGTAAGAAAAGGAGGGCAAAAACGCAGCCAGGTGAGGATGCGAAAGAACTGGAACTGTAACCCACGGCCACTGGAAATGCAAAATGGTACAGCCATCTGGGAAAACTGAAAGATTCTTTAAGAGTTGCACAATACACCTACCATACCACCCAGACACTCCACTCCTCGATGGTTTATTCAAGAGAAATGAAATCAAATGTCTCCAGAAAGACTTCTACCGAATGTTCACGGCAGCTTTATTCATAATAGCCAAAAACTGGGAGCAACACAAATGTCCACCATGTGATGAATGCACAAACAAATCACAATTTCCGTCCATTTAACAGAATATTAATTACAACAAAAAGAAGTGAACTACTTTTACACACGACATGAATGCATATTAAAATATTTATTCTAAATAAAAGACAGACACACAAAAGAGCACATGCTGTGTGATTCCATCTATATAAAATTCTAGAAAATGTAAACTAGTCCTGTAGGGATGAAAAGCCAATCAGGGGTTTCCTGGGGACAGACGTGGAGGGAGGGATGCGTGACAAAAGGAGATAGAATGTTCTATAGATTAATCATGGCAGTGGATATATGGGTACGTACATCTGTCAAAACTCATTGAATTGTACGGTTTACATGGATACAGTTTACTGAACATAAATCATGTCTCATAAAGTTGATTTTTAAAATTTTAAAAAAAGATAAGGTCAGGATTTTTAGCTTGAGTGATTGGAAGAATAGAGTTGTAATTATCAGAGATGAGAAAAATTGTGAGAGGAGCCAATTTTGTTGGTGGTGAAATATCAGGAGCTCCATTATAAACGTGCTATTAATAACTTTGAGATGTCTATTAAGCATCAAATTAAAAATGTTGAGTGAACAGTCAGGAATATAAATCTGGAGTTTAGAAAACGGGCCATGCTGGAGATAAACATACAGGAATCGTGAACACGTGGATGTTACTTAAAGTCATGACACTGTGTAAGATCATTACAGGAGTGACTACAGCTAAACAACAGAAGAGTTCCAAGGACTAATTCCTGAAACTCTCCAACATTTAAAGGTAGTGAAGATGAGGAATCAGCAAAGAATCTGAGAAGGAGAAGCAGTGATTAAGGAGGAAAACCAACAGAGCCTGGGATCCCAGAAGGCAAGAGAAGCAAGGGCTTTGAGAAGAAGGAACGATCCCGTGGCAAACACTGCTCGTAAGTCAGCAGACGGGGCCCGAGAACCGCTCGTCGGAGCACCTGGAGGTGGCTACTGCCCTTGATGGGGTAATGGCAAAGAAGGAAGGGAAAGAGTGATATTGGAGTTAGCCCCTGTGGTTAATTCATTCATGGAGTTTTGCTGAGAAAAATATTAATAGAGGGTAAACAGTGAGTGGAGAAGAAGGTAGGGTTAAAAGAGAGTTTTTTAAGATGGGAGAAATCATAGCACGTTTTCACCCTGATCAGGAAGATCCAGTGGAAAAAATGTTAATGCTTTAAGGGAGATGGGGAGAATAGTTGGAGCAACGCTCCAGCGCGAGTGGAAGGCGGCGGGCTGGACTGCACACACACAGGGGCAGGCTGTGTCTGGAGACCAGAGACGGGGAAGAGAATGCGGGCACCGCTCCGGGCGGCGTGGCAGAGGGAGCTGGTCCCTGCTGATCACTGCTGTTTTCTCAATGAATGAAGAAGCAATGTTGAGAGAGAGCATGAGTGAGAAGCTGTTGGAGACTTGAGAAGAAAGAAAAAACTACGTAATAGTCAGCTAGTGCAGGGGCTGGCCCACCTGTTTTTGTATGGCCTGGTGCTAAGAATAGCTTTTAAATTTTTAAAAGCAAAATATGGAAAGGACTATTATCCTTTCAAAGAAAACAGGTACTCGAAGAGTTGAAGACCTTTCCTCTTGGCCCTCAGAGCCTACAATATTTATTATTGTCCCTTTATAGAAAAAGTTGGCCAACCCTCGACCTAGCAGAGTGAGTGAGTGAATGGGCTGAGCTACACAGCACCATGTGCCCAGCAGCAGGGAAACACTGGGCAGGAGCTTGACGGAATATCAATCCACTGCGTCCTCACACAAGGACTACAAGTTAAATATTAATATTTAGATGAGCTGATTGTGTCTCAGAGAGACTCAATAACTTCCTCAAGATCACACAAATAGTAAATGGGAGATAAAGATTCATTTAGCAAATACACTAATGTCTCAAATTCCTGTTTCCTTTACACTCTGCCATGTTGCATCACAAAAGACCGTGTCTTTGCCTTGAATCTTGGCGTAGGCAGCTGCAAGGTGACGCAGATTTCCATCTGCAGCACATGCAGCAGAGTCAGACCTAGGCATAGACCTCAGCCTGCTCTTGCTGGCTTCGTGGCGTTGAAAGAGATTCATAACATTTCCATGTCTCTATTCTTCTCATCTATGAAATCAGATTAATAATGATTAAACCATTTGAAATTGCTAATATGCAAACATTTTCAATCTGTAAAGATGACTATCTCATGTAGTTCTGACTGATACCTATCATCCAAGAATTTCGTGTGGATTAAAGGTAATATACATAAAGCATGTATACTTTGTAGACCCTTAAATGTGATTTTAGGGACAATAGGAATAGGAGCATCCTGATGTCTAAAGAAGTATTTATTTAGAGGGAAGGGGCTATGAAATAATCTCAACTATTACACTCAGCCCAGAGCCACAGGGAAAAATGAGATGTTGGGGACTGCAGGAAGCCTGGATGGGGCCTGTCGGTCTGAAGTCACACTGACCCTGAGTCTAAAGTCATCTCGGTAACATTTGGACTGTGGGCCACCTACTGGCCAATTTCCAATACCTGCAAAACTGTCATGGGGAAGACAGATTCATCTTACTCCGTTCGGCTACAAAAGATAGAAAGAGGAATCATGAGTGGGAATTATACAAAGACAGATTTAAATACCACTAAAACTAAAACTTTCTGATAATTAGAATTATTAACCATGGAATGAGCTGCAGTGGAGGGTACAGAGTTCCAGGAAAGACTGGGAAGGCAGTAGTAGATAACATATTACTGGAGGAATCACATAATGGGTAAGGGTTGGACTAAATGACCTTTGAGATTCTTTCCAACTCTAAAATTTCATGAGTTAGTAGCCCCTGGCACTGCTAGCAGCACTCTGAAGTTGGACCAGCTAGTCAAGTGTCCAGAGAAGTTCCTGACTCAGAGTTGGCATCTAAGGAATGTTTGCCCATCTCCTTCATAGTTCTTCTGACTCAAATTCAGAAGTAACCATTAAGTGGTCCTATCATTCAGCAACTGTACATATCTCCCCTTTATTTCATTCATTCTGATTCATCATCAGTCTGCTAATTAAGAAACAGAGGAGACTGAAATTTGAATCCTAGTCTATTCTTATGAAGTTGCTGTCAGATCAAAGTCAGTGTTTTTATGTTTGGATAGGCTTTTCCAAGAATGGATCACTGGAATTTATATCGCTAATAAGGAAAGAAATTGTTTTCCTAGAAAGACAAGATTAAAAAGAAGCAATTGGCACTTGAGAGAGAGTCAGATCACTTCACTCACAGGTGGAGGGAATAGAAATAAAATAGAGGAAGGTGAATGTTGGAATTTACATCGATTCTTCCCCAGTCACAGATTGCACCAAATTTTAAGACTGTCTTGTAATATAAAAAAGAGCTGTCTCGTAATATAATGAGTAAAGCAAGTTCCCTTTGCTTCCCTTAAAAGAGACAAGTTCTAAGTAGGAAACTTGCCTGGGAACAAATACTTTTAAATTACATTACTCCCTCCAAATTAAAAGCAATTGGGAGTTATTAGAAAGTTCTTCGTATCTTCCAGGTATCTCGGTTTGAGGAGAACTTTTGTACAGGGGCACGTACTTAGAGCCATGAGAATCCAGACCCCATGGCCTCCTAGCTCAGTGACCTTGGGCAGGTTACTCACGTCTCCAAACCTAGTAAATGGAGATCATATCACATTGACTTCATAGGATCATTTTGAAGATTAAATAAGATAATATTTACCAAGCAGTGAGTATAGTACCTGGTAAATCATCATGAATGTTCAAGAAATGTTAATTACATACACATATCTGCTAACCCAGAAGATGACATCATGGGGGTTAGCACCCCCTCCCAAATACTGCTAAAACACTTTATAAAGGCAAAGATTAACACCGTTTACACCAATATCTAAAATCAACAAGCAATGACTGTCAGAATTTCCAACCATAAATTCTGTGGAGTGGAATTGTGAAAATCAATCTGTAGTCTGCACAGTTTCGTCCAAATAAAATGAATGGCAACTTGGATATCCATATCAGCCTGTCCTAGCTAATACCCAGAAAATTTAAAAAGCAGCTGCTTCTCTATTGAACACGTACTATGTTTTGAGGTGATCAGAATGTTTCTACTGCATCATAATTTTTCTATATTTTTTCAATGCTTGCAACTCCCCAAAAAACAGGGAGTCATTGGGAATAGCAGAAATGTTTCTATCTTGGGCAATATTATTCCAATATTTTAAGCTCTATAGGGCAGGGCAGAGAAAATTAAGGTACTAGTGGCAGTACATGGTGGAGAGTACAGTTTTTAGTGTCCAACACTCAGAAGACCAGAGAATCGAGCAGAAGGAATAGGAGAATATTCCACTCCAGAACACCAGCACCATGTCAGTGAGAGCTTCCTGGACACTTGGGATAGGGGGTCCCACAAAGACCTACCTTCAGCTGTTCATCTGAGAAGGAAAAAGGTACCCACTCCCGTATAGCACATGCCAAATCCAGATAGTTTCTCTTTCATGGCTAAGGAGGAAAGAAAACAAGCGCTTGGGACCTTGCAAACAATACAGCAGAATAAGAGAAAGCGGAATAGCAACTATAGACTCAGAGATAGAACTCGCCTCTGAAAATTATCTACTGAAAGAATCAGAATTAAGATCTAGGAAACTGGGGGCCTTCAACAGCCACAAGACCACCTGGCTTCTTCCAAGAGCCACAAAGAGCAAATAGATAGCATTGAGCTCAAGAAGTGATGAAAAGATGAATTAAATCTAAAGCTGAGATTTAAAAATCATAATAATAACACACGACTACAAAGAGGCAAACAGTGTGCACAAGGAAGGGCTGCAGGAGGGAGACTAGAAAGTTAATAATAGCAGGGAAAAGAGTAAGTGAAAAGCAGGTGTCACCATGACTAATCAAACATGTCTGATGTTCAGAAACTTTAAAGAGAGGAGAGAGACAAGACACAAGTGATGAATAAGATGATGATTTTGAAGAAGAGTTTGGAAAACCAATTAAATAATTTAATGTCTTCCTCAGGAGAATACCAAGATAATTAGGAGCAAAGCAATAATCAAAACCATGAACAAAGAAAATGTTTTGAGACGAGGAAGCCCTAAGTATGTAAACAAAAGGACATACTCCCTGTGATCCGTAAAATAAATAGAGAAAAATATAAATTACACATGAAACATTCTGAAACTGTTTTATAACTACAAAGACCAAAAAAAGACATCTTGTAAACATTCACCTAGAAAATACATGGTCACTATGAAGAAACCAAGTCAAGATGATCTTATGCTTCTATGTAACATTAAATTTCACAGACACACCCACACACACACAATGTTTACAGAATTTTAAGGAGAAAAATGTGGAACCTAAGAATTTTCAATTCAGGCAACAGGAAAAACATTTTTAATATCCAAGTTCTTATGTAAGGCTCTATGATACCCTTCTTGGAAAAAAATAACCTAAAGTATCTTTAAACAAAGCAAAAGAAAAGAAAAATTGAGATTACAAGCCTGAGAAAGTTGTCTTAGAAAATAAATAGTATCAAGAACCAAAATCATCTCAGTGGTGAATTTATTCTAAATAAGTAGTATTACAAACAAAAATATAAATTATGCAATGTAAACTTAAAAATAAGAACTGTAAAGTTTTTCTAAATAATTTAAAGGTAATTATATATGTTGTATTAGCAAAGCCTAGCATGCTAGGAGACAGGTACAAAAGTGAAATTAATTTATCATGCTACTTAAAATGAGGACAAATGATCCAATCTCCTTAATAACTAAAGAAAAATGTGTTTTAAAATGTATCTTTAAAATTCAAGGGCAATCACTAGAAGACTTTTTTTTTCTTTTTTTTTTTATTTCAGCATATTATGGGGGTACAGATGTTTAGGTTACATATGTTGCCCTTGCCCCCCCATCCCCCTCTAAGTCCGAGTTTCAAATATGTCCATCCTTCGGGTGGTGTGCATTGCACTCTTTGTGTATGCATATAGCCGTCCCCTCCACCCTCCTCCCCCCTCCCCCCCGCCCAACATCCAATAGATGTTATTCTTATATGTGCACTTATGTGTTGATCAGTTAATACCAATTTGATGGTGAGTACATGTGGTGCTTGTCTTTCCATTCTTGGGATACCTCACTTAGTAGAATGCGT
>CAUYSK010029617.1:0-24661 GCA_963575035.1 Avahi laniger | reverse complement strand
CATGCGCCACCATGCTCAGCTAATTTTTATATATATATATATATTTTTAGTTGTCCAGCTAATTTCTTTCTATTTTTAGTAGAGACAGGGTCTTGCTCTTGCTCAGGCTGGTCTCGAACTCCTGAGCTCAAACAATCCACCTGCTTCGGCCTCTCAAAGTGCTAGGATTACAGGCGTGAGCCACCACACCTGGCCAAAGACATCTTTTGATTCTCCTATAATTGTTTATTAAAATGGCTTTATGAACTGTAATATCTTTGACAAACCGTAATGATTCTTATTAGCCTTGATAGGTCTGTTCATAGCAGACATACTATGAATGTTTAATGATTCCCATCCATGGTATATAAAATATAAAATAAACAGAAGAAAACACAAAATCTGATAATTTTTATATACAGATAAACAATCTGTATAATTTATGGAAGTTGCTATAAATGAGCAAGAGTCACCAAATAATTATCTGTTCTCTGTTTAACTTCTGGCTGAGTATTTCAATTTAAAAAGGGCTTTTATGTGCTTAGTAAATAAACATATATTAATTTATGGATTTTAATTAGTGCCATTACCTATTACATAACTTAAATAAACATTATGCAAATTAGTCAATTAAAAAGTTTGCAAATTCTTTGCGAAAGGGCAGGCTAAAACACTCTTCAGTATTTAAAAGTATAGGAGAAGCCTTTTTACAGGATGCAGTTAGAACCAGTAATTGGCTCAGATACTCCAAAAAGTCAGATAAAGCAGAAATCATAATAAAGGAAAAATATATAACTTAAGTACTTTATTTTAACTTAAAATGTACGTGTATTCATTCCTAAATATCTTGATATATGGATAAGGTCTTCATGAATATAGTCCCCAAAGTGGGAAGTCCCTACCTTCATTGTTGAATAAACCACACTCACACAATATGGTATTATTTTATACTTCAGTCTCTTTTAGGTGGAGCAAGAATTTAGACACTTGAGAGACAATTTCACTGAAGAATTCTTCTCGATTTTTATAAGACCTTTCCCCAATGTTTTACAGTTTGATCAAACATAATTAACAATTTCACCAATTGTTCTATCAATTCATCTATATAGTCTTTCAAAAGAATTTAAATAGGTTTTCATAGGAAAAAAAACTGTTGTCATAAATTTTTATACAATAAAGTCATGCAATTATAAAGTTAAGTATTAACTGGCATAAATAGCTTTAAAAATGACTTTTTGACAAACGCATACTTAGCTGGTATGAGCTAGAGAAGGACCCAAACTAGACAGCATCTGAATAGACAAGTGGTTAGTGCCCTTGGTATCAGTCAATATGCCTTACAGGAGAAACTGACAGTATCTTCTTATTCAGCAAGTTACAAATTTGTAGATCTGCTAAGAGAGCAGATACCTGACAACAAAGATTTTCACAGCACACACATACATACAAATACACAAACATACATGCAAGTACACACATGCATACACACACATATACACAGTTACCTCAGATTTGTACAAAGAAAATTCCAAAATAAATTCTTAGGCAGAAAGAAAATGATTTCAGTTAGAAGATCCCTACTGCAGAAAAGACTTAAGAGTATAAAAAGGGTTTAAAAATGTTAATCATTAGGAATTCCATAAAACAGTAAAAAATCTAAACTTGTGGACATTTAAACAGATGTGAAATTAAAGTACATATAATTACGTAAAGGTAGGAGTGGAGTAAATACATAATTGTTTTAAGTCCCTTGCATTTTACGAAAGTGGCAAAAGTACTAATTAAAGTAAAATCAAATAAACCAATGATACATATAACTGACAAAAGATTCATATCTATTAATAGAACACATAAAAAATTCAAAATCCAATAGTTAAAAAATTCAATTAGGAAATAAGCAAAAAACCACACAAAGAGATATTTCATGAACTAAGATATGGGGATAGCAAATAAACACATAAAAGATGCTTGGCATCATTAGCCATTAAAGAAATGCACATTAAAATCACAAAGAAATATTACTATGCATCTGTCAGAATGGTGAGGAATGGTGAGGATGTGGAGAAACTAGATTGCTCATATGTGGCTGGTAGGAATGTAAAACGATACAGCCCTACTGAAAAAATAGTTTGGCAGTTTCTGAACAACATGCATTTACCAAGCAATCCAGCAATTGCATTCCTGGATATTTACTGTAGGGGAAGAAAAACCTACATCCGCACAGAAATCTGTACAGGATTGTTCACAGCAGCTTTATCTATAATAGTGAAAGAATGGAAACAAATAAAATGCTCCTCAATAGGTATATCCATATACTAGCCAGAAATAAATAGGAGAATAATATTAATACACACAAGATGGAGAGACCATAGGAGCATTATTCTGAGCGAAGAAAAGCCAATCTCAAAAGGCCACATGTGTTATAATTCTATTTTTATAACATTCTTAAGATGACAGAATTATAGAGATGGAGAACAGATTAAAGGATGTCAAGGGTTATGGATGTGGGGAGAGAGTAGGGTAATTACTATAAAGGAGCAGAATAAGGGATATTTCTGTGGTGATAAAATAGATCTGATCTTGATGATGGTGACAGCTATTCTACATAAGCAGGAAAAAATGACACAAATTGAAAAATTTATACATATTGTACCAATGTCAGTTTCCTGATTTTGATATTTTATTACAATTATTAATATACAACCACTGGGAAAAATTTGGTGAATTATATATAGGACTTCACTATAATATATCTAAAAATTCCCATGTATCTGTAAGTATTTCAAAATAAAAATTTTCTTTAAACGTTGACTCACGTAAATGAAGGATATATGACACATAAGGAGCTCTGACAACTCAACAGGAAAAAATCAAATAATCTCATTAAAAAATGAGCAAAGTGTCTGAATAGACATCTCTCAAAGACATACAAATACCCAGCAGATATATGAAAAAATGCTCAACATCATTAGTCATCAAAGAAATGCAAATCAAAACTACAATGAGATATCATCTCATCCCACTTAAAATAGCTTTCATTAAAAAGTCAAATAATAATGAATGTTGGCAAAAATATGGAGAAAGGGGAACCCTCATACACTGTTGGTGATAATGTGAATTAGTACAACCACTATGGAGAACAGTATGGAGATTTCTCAAAAAAACTAAAAACAGAATAACCATATTACCCAGCAATCCCACTGCTGGATAAATATCCAAAGGAGGGGAAATCATTATAGCGAAAAGATTTCTGCATTCCCATGTTTATCACAGCACTATGCACAATAGGCAAGATTTGGAATCATCCTAAGTGTCCATCAGTGGATGAATGGATAAAAAAAAATATGGTACATATATATACAATGGAATATTATATTACCACAAAAAGAAGGAAATCCTGCCATTTGCAGTATGGATGGAACTAGAGAGCATTATGTTAAACAAAATAAGCCAAGCACAGAAAGACAAACTGCACATGTTCTCATTCACATGTGGGAGCTAAGTATTAAAAACAATTGAGCTCATGGAGACAGAGAATAGAATGATGGCTACCAGAGCCTGGGAAGGGTAGGCAGGGAAAGGAGGATAAAGTGGGGATGGTTAATGGGTGCAAAATTATAGTCAGACAGTTAGACAGAATGAACAATATTTAATAGCACAAAAAAGTTACTATAATCAACAATAAGTTAGGGTATACTTTAAAATAACTAAAAGGATGGAATTAGAATTTTCCTAACACAAAGAAATGATAAATGCCCAAGGTGATGGATATCCCAATTACACTGATTTGAGTAATTCACATTGTATTCCTGTATCAATACATCATCACATGTACCCTATAAAGATATGCAACTATTATGTACCTATAATAATTAAAAATGTTTTTAAATTTTAAAAACGGATACATGCTATAATCTTTAGGGTAACTACTAAAACAATAATAAAATACAGTATAAATAGCATGCTAACCAAAAGAAGAAAATGAAGTAAAAATATTTAATATAGGCTGGGTGCAATGGCTCATGCCTGTAATCCTAGCACTCTGGTAGGCCAAGGTGGGAGGATTGCTTGAGGTCAGGAGTTAGAGACCATCCTGAGCAAAAGCGAGACCCATCTCTACTAAAAATTGAAAAAATTAGCCAGATGTGGTGGCGTGTGCTTGTAGTTCCAGCTACTCAGGAGGCTGAGGCAGGAGGATTGCTTGAGCTCTAGAGTTTGAGGTTGCCATCAGCTAGACTGATGACACAGCACTCCAGCCCAGGCAACAGAGCAAGACTATCTCAAAAAAAAAAAAAATTTTCTTTAATATAAAAGAAGACAAAAAAATGAATAAGCAAGACAAAAAGAAAAGCAAAAGATGATAAATTTAAAACCACATTTATCAATGATCACATTAAATATAAAGTGGTTAAATAAAGACTAAAATTGTCAGACTGGGTAACAAACACACAAAAACCAAATACATGCTGTTTACCAGAGATTCAAATTAAAGCAAACATAAAAGTACAAGGATGAAAAAAAGATACACCATTCATACACTAACCAAAAGAAACCTGGTGCAGCTCAAGTAATATCAGATAAGTGGACTTTAAGACAAGAAGCACTACTAGAGATAAAGAGGGACAATTCACAAAGAATCAATTCAGTAGAAAGATTAAACTATTTCAGTAATCTAAAAACATAACCTCAAAACATGTGGGACAAAATGACTCAGAACATCAAATGAGAAACAAATTCATAATCATAACTAGAGACTATAATAACATAAACCTCTCTCAGTAACTGACAGAAAAATAGAACAAGAAATCAATAAAGATATAAAAGATCTGAACAACATTCCAAATAAAGTTGACTTAATTGAATTTTATAGACTGAACTCAACAACTGCTGAATACACATTCAAGAACACAAGAAACATTTATTTAATTAGACTATGGGCCTAGTTAAACAAGTCTCAAAAAAATCTCAAAGAACTGATATACAGAAGATGTTCTCTGATTACAGTGGAATTGAGTTAGAAACCAAAAACAGAAAGATAACAAGAAAACTCAAAAATGTTAGTCAATTAAATATTTCTAAATAAACTATGAGTCAAAGATTAAAATTACAACAAATCTTGAACTGAAAGCTAATTAAGATAAAACACATCAAAAGTGTGGAGTGCAGCTAAAGAAATGCTTAAAAAAAAATTTATAGACAGATATATTAGGAAAATAGGATTAAATATTAAATATCAATGAGCTGAGCATTCACACAAAAAAGCTAAGATAAAACATAAATCAAACTGAAAAAATAAAGAAAATAACAGAGTAGAGCAAAAATCAACTAGAAAGACAACACAATAAAGAAATTCAACAAAGCTAAAAGCTATTGATCTTTGAAGAGTAAAAGATTAATAAGACTGATAAACCCCTCGCAATACTGATCGAAAGAAGAAAATTAAACAAACATAAATTTCTAATACAAGGAATGAAAAAAGGAACATAATTAGACTCTGAAGATATGTAATAAACTTTATGCCAAAAATGTTTAAACAATTATATGAAATTAACAAATTTACCAAAATGTCAATAGTTTTGTATTTATCAATGAAACTAAATCCACTAATAAAAATCTACCCACACACACACTAAAAAACAAAACAAAACAAACACAGGTCTAGATAGTTTCACTAGTAAAATTCTTCCTATTTTTTTTGAAATTAACATCAGTTTTATAAAAACTCTCAGTGACAAGAAAAAGGGGGAACTGTTCTCTATTCTTTGAGGTTAGCACAATCTTGATTGCAAACTCTAACAAGGATTACTAGACAGGAAAGCTATGGACCATAAATACAGAGAGAAAAATACTAAACAAGAGTGTTAACACACTAAATTCAAAGATATTTAAAGGGGAAAATTATTATGACCAAGTCCGGCATTCCAGAAATACAAAGTTGAAGTAACATTTGAAAATTGTTTAGCTTAATTTACCACACTAACAGAATAAAGAAGAGAAAAACAGATCAGCTAAAATGATGGCCGGAAAAAATAGTGGATAAAATCCATACTATCACCATTTCTACTGAAAGTTTGTGTAGTACAATAAGGCAAGGAAAAGAAATAAAAGGCATAAAGACTACAAATGAAGAAAGAAAAATGAAGTATTTTCAGACCACATAGCACTGAAACCCAAATGAATTTATAAATAAACTATTAGCATTAATAAGTGCATTTAGTAAGGTTGGTGAACATAAAATAAATATTAAAGAATCAACTATATTTCTTAGTAAAAACAATTAGAAATTAAAACCTTAAATAAAATATTCCATTTAAAATATGATAAAATTCTTTTTAAAAAATTGGAACACATTATGGAATTTAGAAACAGACCCACACATATTTAATCACTTGATTTACAATTATGGTATCAATGTTAAGGGAGAAAGGATGGTCTTGGCAGTAAGTGGTTCTGTGTCAAATGGATATTCAAATGGAAAATTATAAACACACACAAGCACATATATATTTTATTTCTACATGACACTATATCCAAAATTTAGAAGGTAAAACAATAAAGCTTCTGAAAGAAAAATCTCTATATTCTTGGAATAGTCAAGGATTTCTTAAGTAGGGCAAAAAAAGCAATACTAATAGAGAAAAAATTTGAGAAATTGGACTTCATTAAAATAAAAAAAAAACAACTTCTGGTCACTCAAAGATACAACGAAGGGAGTAAAAAGGTAAAACACAAAGCAGGGGAAAATAGTTACAAGATAAATGTCCAACACAGAATTTGTATTCAAAATATATTCGACAAACTCTTGTAAATCAATTAAGACTGACAAATCAATAGAAAAGTGGAAAAAAACTTAAGAACACCACAAAGAAGGATATCCATATGACCAATAAGCACATAAAAAGGTGTTCAGTATCGTTAGTCACCAGGAAAATGCAAAGTAAAACAATAATATGACGCTACAACATATGCCCCAGAGTGGCTAAAATTGGAAAAAATAAATTTAAAGCTGGTAGTACAAAATGTAAGCAATGATGTAGAGCAACAAGAACTTTCACACGCTATACATGGCGAGAGTGTTAGACCTACAGTCAGTCATTTTAGAAAACAGTTTGGCAGAATCTCTAAAAACTGAATATATAATTTAGAACTCAAAAATTTCACTCTTAAGAGAAATATATACTTGCAAACACGAAAAGATAAGTACTAGAATTAAAAGAATGTTCACAGCAGATTTATTCACAACAGCCAAAAACTGGAACCAACAGAAGAGAGGACAAATATATTCCAGTATATTAATACAACAGAAAACGAAAAAGAACTGCAGCTACATACAACAACATGAATGACTCTCACAGACACAACATAAAAGAGAAAGAAGTCAGGCACAAAGCATATATACTCAGACTTCATTTACATAAAATTCAAATACCTATCTGTTAGATAAAAGTCAAAACAATGATTTCTTTGGCAGTAGATTAAGATTTACTGAGAGGTGGCACAACAGAGTATTATGGAGTGCTGATAATTTCCTATATCTTGATTTGCGTGAGAGTTACATGTTTATATTTATTTTGTAAAAAATTCTTAACTTATATAATTTTTTCATTTACTATATGTTATTTCTCAATTTTTTAAAGTTTGCAAACTAAAACCTATAATTAGAGCATAGTACTTGGGGCATTCCAATGAATGACATAAAAACACACGTCTCTTAAAGTAAGTGGTAGCAACAGTCTCTATACATCAAGGTAAACCTTCTCTGTCCACAACTCTGAATTTAAAGTTCAATGACCAGGTATTCACCTTAAAGTGAAGGAGAATATACATACTGGATATTTGAAGATGAAGCTTAGTCTATTAGTGTGATGGATAACCCTCCACAGGCATGATATGGATTCAATTGATTAATTCACATTCCTAGAATGAATCCTTTAACAAGTGCTCAAGTAAAGATGAATCATCAGCAAATGTGTTTTAACCACTGTAGCACATTTGGATTTTTCTTCTTGAAAGATTATGAAATTTTTAAAATTTTTAATCATTTAATTGCATACTCATATGTTATATTTTAAATGAAAGTATTTTGATCCAACCTGGCACAAGGTTGATCTAATTATGATTTAAAAATTACGAATTGTTTATGTCTTTTTTCAATAATAAAATCTACCCTGTAAAATTAATGTCATTCAAAAACTACTTGAAGAGATCAATGACTTAAATATTTTGACCATATCAATATGATATGATGCACTTAATTTTAACCCAAAGGAATATTTTCAAATATGTACATTCACTTAACTAAATCTACTACAAAATATTGAAATATCAACTTCTTATGTTTCATCTGTACCTTCTGGGTTGTTAACTGGAAAGAAATTTAATATTATTAACTCTATTTTAATGGTTGGCATCAAGTTTTCAAGAAGTACTTGCATAACTTTCTACAAAAATGATTGGTTAGGATAAAATTTAATCTCCTAAAGCATTTTTTCCTAGATTATCAAAACCTGTTTTGTGGTCCTGTTATTTTGATTTATTCTGAACATACTTTACAGCAGTAAGAATAAAATAACCCAATTGCTCACTTATATTTGATGAATACTATATTTCTGTCATTTAAAAGCTAAAATATGTTATCTTAAATTAACAAGAAAAAATGACCACTGGTTTTGGAACTCTAGTTTTGGTAGATTAAAAACAAATTTATAAACATATATTGCTAATTCAATTTCCCAATTTTTTGTTTATTTGTTAGTGCTTAACGTAATGAGAAATAAGAAATAAGGCACTCTCCAGGGAATTTGCCATAACAGGTGCACCTCTTAGAAATGCAGACTTTTTTTTTTTATTTAATCTGCACCCTGTCTTTTCTTCTTGCAGAGCAAGAAATGTGCTGATTTTCTTGTGAATTTACAAAAATGCTGTAAAATACTCTCTGGAACTGATCCCAAATATGAAACGCAAAGATGGGTAGGATGTTGAGAATATTAAATGAAAGGCAGCACCTAAAATGGTAGCAATCGGAGGAAAATTTTTTTATGCATAATAGGACTCCATTTCAAGTTTGGAGCCTGGGGAGGCCTCCTTTTCCATAAATCTTTCAGTGAAATACTGATTAGAGCACAACTCTGATGCATTATTGAACAGGCAAACCCTTGCACAGTAATTGATGGTGGCACTCTGATTTAATGATCCTTATTTTTAAAGCTAATTAAAAAAATTGAGTTGCATGTTCAAAGGGGATTAGCTTAATGTGACGAAACTATTTTGGACATAAAGTAGCTTGTAGCTCCTGAACTAAATGAGACACAAAATAGAGCAGTAAGTTATAAAAGGGAAAAACAAAATTTTCAAATGAAATAAGCATAATTTTACATTTGCTATGAGACCTTCCTTTCATTCAAATATTTATTGAGCAACTAAAATGTTTAAGACAATGGACTCTAGGTGATGGGTACAGTAATTAAAGTGAAAAAATACTTTCCATAATTATTAATATGTTAGATGTCTTATAAAATTACTCCACTGGGCTTAGTTCACTCCGCTGCTGAGATAGGATACCTTTCTTTTCACAGCCATGAATTCTCAAACAGCAAAGCAGATAGTGGTCAAGAACACACATAATCTGCATTCTTAAAGTAGCCTTTGACTATCACTGGACGTAAACTAAAAAGATAAACATATTCAATTTGGAAAATAATTTCTTAACCCAAGAATGTTGAAGAGACATTTTGAGTAATCAAAATGTAAATTTTCTGGGCCGGGCACTGTGGCTCACGCCTGTAATCCTAGCACTCTGGGAGGCCGAGGCGGACAGATTGTTTGAGCTCAGGAGTTCGAGACCAGCCTGAGGAAGAGCGAGACTCCGTCTCTACCAAAAATAGAAAGAAATTAATTGGACAGCTAAAAATATATAGAAAAAATTAGCCGGGCATGGTGGCGCATGCCTGTAGTCCCAGCTACTCGGGAGGCTGAGGCAGGAGGATCGCTTGAGCCCAGGAGTGTGCTGTGAGCTAGGCTGACGCCACGGCACTCACTCTAGCCTGGGCAACAAAGTGAGACTCTGTCTCAAAAAAAAAAAAAAATTAATTGAGGGAGTAGGATATAATTCTTTTTGGTATTTGAGAATTATCTGAATTAGTTGGCAGAAAAATTTTACACATACGCTGAGAAGATTCCCTGATTGGTTATTAGCACATGTAGTTCAGACTAGTGTTTATAACATTTATGTAGGTTTTGAACTTAAAATGATGATTCTAAATAAAATTGTATTCCAAGTATACATGGTAATCTTTTTTTAAAAATTGATAGTGCTTGTTTTAGGGAAAATGTGGATACATAAAAATCTATATTTAATAATTCAGTGAATATAATTTTTTTTGTTTAGGAGAGAAGCCATATGAATGCCCAAACTGCAAGAAACGTTTTTCCCATTCTGGTTCCTATAGCTCACACATAAGCAGTAAAAAATGTATCAGCTTGATGCCTGTGAATGGGCGACCAAGAACAGGACTCAAAACATCTCAGTGTTCCTCACCGTCTCTCTCAGCATCGCCAGGCAGTCCCACACGACCACAGATACGGCAAAAGATAGAGAATAAACCCCTTCAAGAACAACTTTCTATAAACCAAATTAAAACTGAACCTGTGGATTATGAATTCAAACCCATAGTGGTTGCTTCAGGAATCAACTGTTCAACCCCTTTACAAAACGGGGTGTTTAGTGGTGGTGGCCCATTGCAGGCAACCAGTTCTCCTCAGGGTGTGGTGCAGGCTGTTGTTCTGCCAACAGTTGGTTTGGTGTCTCCCATAAGTATCAATTTAAGTGATATTCAGAATGTACTTAAAGTGGCTGTAGATGGTAATGTAATAAGGCAAGTTTTGGAGAATAATCAAGCCAATCTTGCATCCAAAGAACAAGAAACAATCAATGCTTCATCCATACAACAAGGTGGCCATTCTGTTATTTCAGCCATCAGTCTTCCTTTGGTTGATCAAGATGGAACAACCAAAATTATCATCAACTACAGTCTCGAGCAGCCTAGCCAACTTCAAGTTGTTCCCCAAAATTTAAAAAAAGAAAATCCAGTCCCCACAAACAGTTGCAAAAGTGAAAAGCTACCAGAAGATCTTACTGTTAAGTCTGAGAAGGACAAAAACTTTGAAGGGGGAGTGAGCGATAGCACTTGCCTTCTGTGTGATGACTGTCCAGGAGACCTCACTGCACTTCCAGAACTGAAGCACTATGACCTAAAGCAGCCTGCACAGCCGCCTGCACTCCCGGCAGCAGAAGCTGAGAAGCCCGAGTCCTCTGCCTCATCGGGTCCTGGAGATGGCAATTTGTCTCCCAGCCAACCACCTTTAAAGAACCTCTTGTCTCTTCTGAAAGCATATTATGCTTTGAATGCACAACCAAGTGCAGAAGAGCTCTCAAAAATCGCTGATTCAGTAAATCTACCACTGGATGTAGTAAAAAAGTGGTTTGAGAAGATGCAGGCCGGACAGATTTCAGTGCAGTCTTCAGAACCATCTTCTCCTGATCCAGGCAAAGTAAATATCCCTGCAAAGAGCGATGATCAGCCTCAGTCTGCAAATGCAAGTGAACCCCAGGACAGCACAGTAAATCTGCAGAGCCCTTCAAAGATGACAGACTCTCCCATTTTGCCAGTGGGATCAACCGGCAATGGTTCCAGAAGCAGTACGCCATCCCCGTCACCGCTAAACCTCTCCTCATCCAGAAATGCACAGGGTTACTTGTACACAGCAGAGGGTGCACAAGAAGAGCCACAAGTAGAACCTCTTGATCTTTCATTACCAAAGCAACAGGGAGAATTGCTGGAAAGGTCAACTATCACTAGTGTTTACCAGAACAGTGTTTATTCTGTCCAGGAAGAACCCTTGAACTTGTCTTGCGCAAAAAAGGAGCCACAAAAGGACAGTGGCGTTACAGACTCAGAACCAGTTGTAAATGTAATCCCACCAAGTGCCAACCCCATAAACATTGCTCTCCCTGCGGTCACTGCCCAGCTGCCCACAATCGTGGCCATCGCTGACCAGGGCAGTGTCCCGTGCTTGCGCGCACTCGCTGCCAATAAGCAGACCATTCTGATCCCCCAGGTGGCCTACACGTACTCTGCCACAGTCAGCCCCGCAGTCCAGGAACCACCCTTGAAAATGATCCAGCCAAATGGAAATCAGGTAAAAAAAAAAAAAAAGTCCCCATTCTGAACCTGGCTAGTAAAACGTTAGTTTGACTAATTTCAATTAACTTTTTCTGATGAGAATCAGTCACTGTACAGCCAACTAAGTTGTTACAAACTGTCATTTTTAAGAAGAAATAGATCAGTGTTTGCTTTAACATTTGTGGCATGATGTCTTCAGGTGTTTGCTAATCCAAGCTATTACTTAATCCATTTAAACTTCAAAATGTTATTCTACTTTGAAAAATGATTTATAAGTCTAAGCTAAATACCTATTTGAAGTTAGAAATAAAAAAGAAAATTTGAAATAATAATGGATTTCTGTTTTTATAGGTAAATTCCTAAAATTAGTAATAGTTTCTGCCTTGATTATGATCATTCACAGGTTCACACCAGGAAAACTTAGCTATCACTTTTATGTACTAACACCTCTGTTTGTAAAAGGCTTTAATTAAATAAATAAGAATTAAATATACAAAGAACTCATATAGAGAATTTACTGATCATTTTATGAGCCGTGAATAAAGTATTCAGTCATAATTAATATTTATGTGGAAATACGGCTGCAAACCTCTATTTGGATTTCCTCTTGAAGTATCATTGGTGTTTACCAGAACAATGTTTATTCCTTCCAGGAGGAACCCTTGAACTTCTCTTACTCAGAAATCCATGATAGTTTTTATAAAGCTGTTGTATGTCTCATTGTCAAGACTTTTTCCATGGCACTAATGTTGATGTTTCCCCATTTTTTCCATCAATTTCTGAAAGAATCAAATGAATGCAACAGATAAATTTGATCTTTTTTACAAATATTTGCCATAAGTAGGAACAGTTATAATAATTTCAGTATCCTGCTCAAATGTATATTTGCTGCTTTTGTTTTCCCTTAAATATTGCTACTGATTGGGTTTTATGCAGTTGTGATAACTCTTGAAAAAAATTTTCACATGACCATTGAATTCATCTGAATTTTTAGTGTACAGAATGCTTTGCATGCCTTTGAGTAGAAAAAGAGCCGTCTTTAACGTTTCACACAATCATGCCTAGATCAAGAGCAGTGACAGTAGAGTCAGGTGATTTCAGCACCCGTTGGCAGCTCACAGATGACCCAGACAAATGGCTGCACCTCTCCTGCCTTATAAAGCCATAAGAATTGTGGAAAACCCTTCAACTTTTAGAAAATCTGTGGGTTTAGAGGCAATAGAATGGAATACTCTAGAAAAGGCAGAAAGATCTTAGAGGACCCAATTTCACAACATGTTCCCTGCAGGATAATTCTACCTACAAGAGAGCCTGCTACCCAAAATTATCTCTATTAGACTGCCTGAATTTTTTTTATTCCACTGGAGTTCTAAAGATTCATTTGGACTAGCACATATTCCTGTTTAAAAAGACAGACCCTCCGGTACTGTGTTTCCATCTTGCTCCTTAGAAAAGTGGTAGAGCAAACCTCTCTCTTTCCAGGTAGACCATGGAGGTTAGTTCCAAGAACCCTGAAGTTCTGGAGGATACAATTTAAAGACCACTTCTAAAAAAACAGTATCTTGATTTTTGCTCAGAATGAAAAAATGAAGGTAAATGATGCAGTTAGTAATGAGTGATTAAGTAGCAAACTCATAAGTTAAACTTTCTGCAAATTTCTCTGAAAGATTTACATAGAACCAAGTAAATTTTGTTACTACACATTTTAGATTCTTTGTTTTTGGTGTCTTTTCTTTTCAGTACCAGTTTAGTATGCGTTTTTGCTATAGTTTTCACTATATTATCCCCAACCTCACTTTTGTCTGCGTCGGCCCCACCTGCGATCCAGCCCCACCCTTGCAGCCCGTGCAGTGAGCGCGGCCCGCTCGCTTTGGTCAGTTCACTGACAGTGTAAATCAAAGTAATTCTTTAACCCATGCTTTTATTTTTATCTCTGATTTATCTTTTTTAATTTTACATTAAATTTTTTATTTTACTTTTTTTCCTTTAGGATGAAAGGCAAGACACTAGCTCAGAAGGAGTATCAAATGTGGAGGATCAGAATGACTCTGATTCTACACCACCCAAAAAGAAAATGCGGAAGACAGAAAATGGAATGTATGCTTGTGATTTGTGTGATAAGATATTCCAGAAGAGTAGTTCATTATTGAGACATAAATATGAACACACAGGTATGTCAAACATATTATCCTTTTTAAAGGTGCCTATAATATGATATACTGAAAAATGCTAAATTAAAAACTAAAGTTCTTAGAATTTTCTTTGTTTCACTTCTCTGATCTTGCCACTTTCATCTGTCTGCCCACTTCTACCTAGTTTTTAAGGTGTGTGCCTTTGTTTTTGTTTTTGCCCTGACTATTCCTCTACTGACTTAATTCCTTCAAGCTGGCACAGCGTTTATTCTGTCCACATTCATGTAATGCAAGTTTGTGCCAGATTGATAAAGTAGTACCCATTAACAAGAGATACGGGACCAGTGCGCTGAAGTCATAGGGAAACGGGATCTGGCTTCAAAAAAGAAAAAGATGCTTTATAAGCATGTGGCACGCTGTCCTGGAAAGTCATAGAGTCCTTGTCACTGAAAATTTCAGACAAATTTTTTTGTGTTTAGAAAGAATGCTGCTAAGATCCCTTCCAACTCTGAGATCCTGTGATTCTTCCACAAAATATACGCTTCTTAGGCTAACTCGGGGACCGCAAACTATGGCTCACAGCCCAGATGTGAGCCCCTACCTGTTCTCTGTGGCCTGTAAGCTAAGAATGCTTTTTAAAAGCATTTTAAATGATTGAAAAGATGAAAAGAAGAATATTTATGACACATGAAAATTATGTGAAAGTCAGATTTCAGTTTCCCTAAATGAAGTGAATTGGAACACAGTTTACATACTGTCTGTGGCTGCTTCTGTGTTCTTCTACAATGGCAGAACTGAGTAGTTGAACTACTATCTGGTCCTTTACAGAAAATATTTGCCAACTTCTGCCATATCTGAATCCTTAATTCAGTGGCATGCTAGTGACTTTTAACAGCTGGCCCTCTGAAGGTGAGGAACCCCGATTGGTAGTGTTTACAGATGTTTGTGGCATAAACACCGCCACAGTGGCTGATTTGAAGCTTGAAGGTGATGATGTCCAGCTTACAGGATTCCTAAAAATTTAATAGGACGCTCTCTCCAGCCAGTAAAAACTGGCTCCAGCACACCCGTGTCTCTAACATGGGTTGCTGGGGAAGGGCTGGGTTTACGGTGAGCTCCTCCATCCCTACCCTTTCTTCCCGCCCCCACCACCAGCCACTTTGGCTACAGTGTCCGTATTTATCTTTCCTATTCTTATCAGCTATTTTAATTCATTTCCTACTCTTGTGAGAAAAGATAGAGAGACCTCCTTCAATCTGTAGATTCAAAGATACGTGCAGTGACAAACTTGGGCATTTCTTGGAGTTAAAAACTGGTGTTGCCTGAGGGAAAGTTAGTTGCACCTCTCAAAATAAGCCCCTTTTAACTCATTCCTCTGGCTGTTTCCACTGGGATCTGAGAAAAATTAGAAAATCTCCTTCCTCTTTGGGCAACAGTTAAATATTAGCAAATACCAAAATGAAAAATATATATGAAAAATGCACTGTCCCTAAAAATAGAAAAAGTCATTTCTGCATTTGTTAACTGCTTGCTAGCACTGAAATTGGGCCTTATCAAGCCTGACCACACTCAGTTGTCCCCGCGTCCAGGCAGCGGGTCCCTCCGGCCCGAGCAGTCTCAGGAGGGCAGCGATTCTGCCCTCAAGGGGCAGAACTTGTTTCTTAGGGGCAAAAACAGTCCGAGATATGGCCATGGTTTGTGGTTTTCTAAAAGACTTCAGTATATGAAGCGCATAGATATGAGTTTCATCCCAGGTAAAAGGCTTATATGAAGCATTAAAATCGCAGGGGGGCAGAGGTTGTGACAAGGAATAAAACGTCTAAAAGGGCCCTTGAGTGTGCCGCGGGGGGTGGAGATGGAAAGCCACGTGGAGCAGCACGTCCGTGCCTGCCCGCCCTCGCTGTGCCCGCTGCCCAGTGTCAGTGTCTGGGCGCCGCTTGCTCCCTTCCCGCGGAGCGTGGGACGCCCCCCTTCTCGCCCAGGTACCGCATTACGTTACAGAGAGTTCTGGACCAGGAGGTTTCTCTAAAACGAAACTAATAACCCTCCCCTTGCCACACCCCGAGGCGCCCCAGAAGCCTCGCAAGGGCCTCCCTTGCGAATCCCTCATCTCACGGCCGCGCGCCTCTCCCCTGCAGGGAAGCGGCCCCACGAGTGCGGCATCTGCAAGAAGGCGTTCAAACACAAGCACCACCTGATCGAGCACCTGCGCCTGCACTCGGGGGAGAAGCCCTACCAGTGCGACAAGTGCGGCAAGCGCTTCTCGCACTCGGGCTCCTACTCGCAGCACATGAACCACCGCTACTCCTACTGCAAGCGCGAGGCGGAGGAGCGCGACGGCGACGGCCACGCGGGGCGGCCGCGCGCGGGGGGTGCGGGGCCACCGGGCGCCAGGGCGTCGCCCTCGCAGGGGGACTCGGACGAGAGGGAGAGTTTGCCGAGGGAAGAGGACGAGGACAGCGAAAAGGAGGAGGAGGAGGAGGAGAAAGAGATGGAAGAATTGCAGGAAGAAAAGGAATGTGAAAAACCGCAGGGGGAGGAGGAGGAGGAAGAGGAGGAGGAGGAGGAGGAGGGAGACGAGGCGGAGCTCGAGGGAGAAGCGGCAGAAACCGAAGGTCCGTTGAGGGAGGAGGCAGCTGCGAGCCCAGCGAGCAGCTTAGAGCGGAAAGGCAGCGAGGAAAGCGAGCAGGGGTCGGGAGAAAAGACAAATGAAGCCTGATAGTTTTCTAGAAGGAAAGTAAGTTCTAAATTGGTAATGAAGTTTGCTCTATATTATCCATGCTTCTCATGGAAACACAGTAACCTGTATGCTGTGATTCCTGTTCACTACTGTGTAAAGTAAAACTAAAAAAATACAAAATACAAAAAAAAAAAAAAACCCACACAAAAAAAATCCGGGTGTGCCTGAACCTCAGACCTAGTAATTTTTCATGCAGTTTTCAAAGTTAGGAACAAGTTTGTAACAAGAAGCAGATTAGAAAAATGACTCAGAAAGAAGATTAGCAGGTTAAAGGAAACTGATTATTAGATAAGCATCTGGCGTGGTTTTATTTTATCAGTATTAATTATCACTCATGTTGGTTTATTCTTAAGCTGTACAATTGGGAGAAATTTTATAATTTTTTATTGGTAAACATATGCTAAATCCGCTTCAGTATTTTATTATGTTTTTTAAAATGTGAGAACTTCTGCACTACAAAATTCCCTTCACAGCGAAGTATAACGTAGTTCCAACCCATGCTGACTACCTTTTATAAATTCAGTCTAGAAGGTAGTAATTTCTAATATCTAGATGTCATTGTAGAGCATATTAACATTTAAAGTGTATTGTTAGCCTTAAGAAAGCAGCTGATAGGAGAACGGAAGTTTCTTACTCAAATGTGGTGTAAAATGGAGTTCAGAAGATTGTCATGAAGTTCTGACTGCAGGGACTAACAGTGTTAATACTGGTAAGGACAGCGAAGTCGTCAGAATCAGTGTTTGTGACGGTTGAGTGTGTGGCAGCAGGTATGAAGGACGTGACATGCAGCTGTGCGTCTCCTTGGCCTTAAGCAAGACCGTGTGCTGTAAGTGCCATTCCTCAGTGTTGGCAGGGCCCCCGCCGCCTGCCTCAGCGCGTGGCCTACAATAACTAGCATTTGTGGATTTGTTTGTTGTATCAAAATTCCCAAATAAAACTTAAAACCACTGACTCTGTCAGAGAAGCTGAAACACTGGGACATTTCATCCTTTAATTCCTCAGTATTCATTTTGCGTTAATTGACTCAGAATTTCTCTGCAGAAACGAAAGGGAAATTTTCTAATCTGCTTTGTCCACGTACTTGCATTTCACGCGTGGACATGCCATTGTTATTTGGCTCATAACGTTTCCAAATGTTAGTTATTATGGACCCAGTTTATTAACATTAGCTGATTTTTACCTATCAGTATTATTTTATTTCTTTTAGTTTATAGATCTGTGCAACATTTTTGTACTGTATGTCTTCAAACCTGGCAGTATTAATACCCTTCTTACTGACATATGTACTTTTAGTTTTAGAAAACTTTTATATTTATGTGTCTTATTTTTATATTTCTTTATTTATTACACAGTGTAGTGTATAATACTGTAGTTTGTATTAATACAATAATATATTTTAGTATGAAAATTTGGAAAGTTGATAAGATTTAAAGTAGAGATGCAATTGGTTCTCTTGCATTGAGATTTGATTTAACAGTGTTATGTTAACATTTATACTTGCCTTGGACTGTAGAACAGAATTTAAATGGGAATGTATTAGTTTTACAACTACAATCAAGTCATTTTACCTTTACCCAGTTTTTAATATAAAACTCTTAAATTTTGAAATTCACTGTGTGACTAACAGCATGACGCTCTGCAGTTTTATTAAGAGATTAGCCTAACCATAAAACTTTCATTTCCTTAGTGAGCCAAATTAGGATTACCTTATATAAACAGTGTTGGGAACAACGTTTAACATTTTGTGCCAATTTGTTCCTGTATTCATGTATGTAAGTTACAAATCTGATTCTTCATTTTTAAGTTCCTTGTTACACCATGGTCATTTTCTAGTTTTTTACCAGACTCCCCCATCTCACAATAAAATGCATCAACAAGCCTGACCCGCTGTCATTCTTTTAATCATTATCAGCATTTTCTTTGGAAAACTCTCTGTGACACAGGAAGTTACACTGTCATCCTGCACTTGATTCATCTTGAGCTGGGTTTGGGTAACACTGAATGTTCTAGACATTCACCACGAAAGTATGAATTTTCTTGTGGCTAAATGTTTCTGGACAGGTCAGAGTTGACAAGTAAAGGGCTCCTCAGACATTGCTCCTTCTTCCTGAACCCATTAGCATCCCAGTCCTAATCCCGCGACTCCTCGGTCCTCAGGTCACTGCGAGGAAGGCTGGGCTTAGATGCCTTTCTAACCCTCCCACAGCCCCTGAGCCTTTCGTCATAGCCCTTACGCTGTCGTGTACATTCCTTCCCACTGGGAGCAGGGACCCTGTCTGCCCTAGTCGCTCTCACATCCCCGCGCCCAGCCGAGCGCCTGGCGCTGGTCGATACAACAAATAATTGTTGAATAAAAATACAATTTGCATGTTTATGAAGCTCAGCTATGTTTTCACTACTTTTTCTGCTTCTGATCTCACAATATATATATTAAATGATTTTAACAGTTTGATGGTTTTCTTATTGGGTATTAAACTACTAGCCTGTATCACATCTCACGTCAGAATACCTTACACTGTCGACATTTAAACTCAGGTTTGGCCTTAAAGAATATGAGTAGAAAAATATAATAAGATCCATGTACACTTCCTAGCATGGTGGAAAAGAAAGGGGGACATGAGATTTTTTTACTCTGTGTGGCAACTTAAAAATAGCCTCGACAAGGGTACTATTAAAGTGTGATGATTATATTGACATGAAAAAGTAAACTTAGATTTCACCTCTTCAGATCAATGGAGAATATACTAGGACAATATATATGAACTTTGTCTATGAACAAAAAAAATTTTTAAAAAGCAGAAGCTCCTCTGCTCTAGTGAGCAAAAATATATTCTATTCAACAACAGCAGAATACACTTATTTTTCTAACAACACATGGGACCTTCATGAAGAGGAACCTTGTTATGAGCCATAAAACAACTCTCAAGTGTAGAAGAATTGCAAATTATTTTCTCTGATTAGAAAAGAATTAAACTAGAAATCAGTAACAGAACTGTATCTGGAAGATCCCCCGAATTATTGGAAAATTGATAACATTAGCCCATGAGTGTTAAAAATTATAAAATGTGAACTAAAAGAAAATGCAACATATCAAAACTTGTAGCATACAGTGAAAGTGCATATAAGAAAATTTATATCATTAAATGTTTATATTAGAAAAGAGTAAAGGACTCAATAATATAAGCTTTCCCCTTAAGAAACTAGAAAACAAAATTAAACCCAAATGAAACAGGAGGGAGGTGATAACAAAGAAATAAATGGCATAGAAAACAAAATAGAGTAAATCAATTAAATCATAATTTGGTTTTTTGAAATATTAGTAAAAATAAAGAAAAAAAGGCATAAATTACCAATATCGAGAATAAGAGAGGAGACATTGTTACAGATCCTACAGAGTAAAAGAAAGATAAGGAAATACGATGAACTTTATCCAATAAATTTGACAACTTAGATGAAAATGACACATTTCTTGAAAGATACAAACTACTAAATCTCAAAAAGAAATAGCTCAAATAGTACAATCTCAAATATATTAAATTTCTAGTTTAAAATCTTCCCATAAAGAAAATTCCCAGCTTCACCGGTGAATTCTGTCAAACACTTAAGGAAGATACCATACCGAGTCTACATAAATTCATCCAGAAAAATGGAATAAGAGAAAACACTTCCCATTTCAGTCTGTAAAGCCAGCATTAACCTGGTATCAAAACCAGGCAACGACATTAAAAGAAATAAAAACTACACACATATCCCTCGTAAACATACATGCAAAAATTCTTAACAGAATACTTGAAATCAATTTGACCCATATATCAAAAATAAAACACATCATGATCAAGTGGGATTTATCCCAGGATTACACAGCTTTTTGAGTATTCAAAAAACAATTACAGATGCTCCTCGACTTAATGATGGGGGGGGTTACATACCAATAAACCATCATAAGTTGAAAATACATTTAATACACCTAACCTGCCAAATATGATAGCTCATCCTAGCCTAACTTAAATGTGCTCCAAACACTTAACGTTTGCCTGCAGTTGGGCAGAATCATCTAACACAAAGTGTTGAATACTGCACACAGGTGGGCTTTTTATAGACATGATAGGATTCAAAATCAAAACACAATATCCAAAAGAACACTCACAGTGCAGTGTAGAGCGTCAGTCATTTACCTTATGATCACGTGGCTTGCTTCTGCTTCCTGGCATTGCGACAGAATATCAGACCGCATGGCACTAGCCCAGGAAAAGATCTGAATTCAAAATATGGTTTCTACTACATGCGTATTGCTTTTATATCATCATAAAGTTGAAAAATTGGAAAGCCAAACCATCATAAGTCAAGAACTGTAGGGTAACTTACTGTATTTACAGAGCAAAAAGAAAAAACATAATCATCTCAATAGGCTTAGAAGAAGCATCTGACAAAATTCAACACCAAGTCATAAACATTCTCAGCAATATTGAAATAGAAGGGAATTTTCTTACCCTAATAAAGGGCACCTATAAAATTCCTATAGTTAGCATCATATTCAGTGTGAAAGATTGAATACTTTCCTCCTAAAATTAAGAACAAAGCAAGAATATATGCTCTCACGCTTTTATTAAACATTGTACTGGAGGTCCTACCCAGTGTCACATTAAAAAAAATAAAAGGCATACAGATGGGGGGGAAAAGGAGTAAAACTGTCTATTTGCAGACTGTGTGGTTGTCTAGGTAGAAAATGAGGAATTTGCAAAAAAGGAACTAGGAAAGGTGAGTGTGAGATTACAGGATACAAGGTCATAATGCAAAAATCAATATTCTATACAGTGATAAAATGGAAATATAAAAAATACGAAATATTTAGATATATGTAACAAAATGTGGGCAAAACCTGTGCACTGAAAGCTACAAAACATTCCTGAAATAAAGATGCAAAGAAAATAGAGAGTCCATATTCATGGACCAGAAGACTCAGTATTATGAAAGCGTCAATTCTCCCCAAATTTATCTGTAGATTTAATGCAATTCCAGTCGAAATTTCAACCACATATTTATAGAAACTGACATGCCAGTTCTACACTTACATGAAAATGCAAAGGAATCAAGCAGGCAAAACAATTTTTAAAAAGAACAAAGGATTTACAATACCGGTTTCTAGAGTTTTATAAAGCTACAGTAATCAAGAAAATTATATCAGGCATGAGAATAGACATATAGATCAAGAAAACAGAATTAGAGTCAAGAAGAGACCCACACACAGAGTCAATCGATGGTGCCAAGGTAACCCGATGGTGAGACCTGGATAGACACGACATCCATGTGCAGGAACAAGGACGTGATCCTTACCTCACACCATGTACAGAAATTGATTCGAAATTTATTATATATCTAAATATAAGAGCTAAAATATAAAACTTGTAGAAGAAAACATAAATTCTTTGTGACCTTGGGTTAGGCAAAGATTTCCTAGAGAAGACACTAAAGGCATGAATCATAGAAGAAAAGAATTGATGGAATTCATCAAAATTTAAAACTTCTCTTCAAAAGATACTATTAAGAAAATCAGAATGGAATACACAGACTAGGAGAAAATATTTCAAAACATACATGTATATACCCAATAGACATTAAAACATATGTCCACACAAAAACCTATACATGAATGTTCATGCCAGCATTATTTATAACAGCCAAAAATACAAACAGCACAAAGGTCCGTCAATTGATGAATGGTCAAAATATGGTATATCTATGCAATGGGTACTATTCAACTGTTGAAAGGAATGACATTTGATACACGCTACCACATAGATGGACCTTGAAAATATTACTCTAAGTGAAAGGAACTAGTCACAAAACACTACATATTATTCATTTATATGAGAGTCCAAAAAAGGCAAATCTATATAGAGAGAGCAGGTTCGTGGTAGCCTAGTGCTGGGCGTGGGGGGAGGATGGAGAGCTATGGCTGATGGGTAAGAGTTTTTTGTTTTTGTTTTGGGCGGGGGTGATGAAAGTGTTCTCAGTTAGATTGTGGTGGTATTGATACAACTCTGTGAATATACTCATTCATGGAATTATACATTCTAAGTGGGTAATGGTAAATGAATTACATCTCAATAAAGCTGTTAAAATATGTGTAGATACATGTCCAATATATAAAGAATATATAAAGAACTCTTACAGTTCAATAACATAACATAATTTTTTAAATTGAGCAAAATTTTAAAGAGACACTTTACCAAAGAAGACACATAGATGGGAATTAAGCACATAGAAGATGATCTACACCATTAGTCCCTAAGGAAAAGGCCAAAGTAGCACCACAGTGAGCTATGGCTACACGACCATAGAATGGCTGAAATTTCAAAGACTGTCAGTAACAAACACCAAACGTTGGCCAGGATTTAGAACTACTGGAACTTTCGTACATTACTGGTGAGAATTTAAAATGATACAACCGCTTTAGAAAATAGTGTGTCATTCTCTTGTAAAAAACACATATCTACTCCTTGATATTTACCCAAAATAAATGAAAATGTATGTCCACTCAAAGAATTGTACTGAGATATACATAGCCATTTTAGTCATAATAGTCAAGCTGGAGATGGCCCAAAGGTCTGTCAGCCAGTGAATGAATAAACAAATTGCGTTGTGCCTATACAGTGGAGTGCGGTCGGGTGGTAGCTCAGCAATAAATAACCACAAACGACGTGGATGCGCATCAAAAGTAGGTGTGCCAAGTATAACTTGATGGTGTGCTGGCCACACAGGTATACAGATTTGTCAAAAGTAATCAAATTGGTGAGTTTAAAATTGTATGCAAATTATAGCTCAATAAAGCTAATTTGTAAGCAATGTGTTAAGACAATCAAAACATGAACTCAGTCTCTGAAGCTAAGAGAAAGCAGATGCTCCCATGCTCAAGCGAAAACACAAATGCTCTTTACACAAGAATCATCTGACTTCATTGGTTCTGAAGGAGGTAGACTCTTGGAAAAACATTTTCAACCTCAAACTCATTTATAAATAATAATTCCATACAATGAATTATCTCATTTACTGACTTTGATGTACATTTCACAGTTTACCTTTGAAAAATATCATTACTGAAAGCTAAGCCATTTCCGAGTATTAGCGTGTTGGGATTCCATTTTGGCTGAGATACACGTTCTGACTACACCTGCCTTTAGATGTCTTTAGGCTAAAGTAAAATAGAAATAATTCAATGTAATATCTAAATTATAAAAATGGTTATACTGTATCAGAATAATAGAGGTATATAATTTGTAATTTGGGGACAGTTTGTCCTTTTTTTTTTTTTTTTGAGGCAGAGTCTCACTCCGTTGCCCGGGCTAGAGAGCCATGGCATCAGCCTAGCGCACAGCAACCTCAAACTCCTGGGGCTCAGGCAATCCTCCTGCCTCAGCCTCCCGAGTAGCTGGGACTACAGGCATGCGCCACCATGCCCGGCTAATTTTTTCTGTATATTTTTAGTTGTCCAATTAATTTCTTTCTATTTTTTTAGTAGAGACGGGGTCTCGCTCTTGCTCAGGCTGGTCTCGAACTCCTGAGCTCAAACAATCCGCCCGCCTCGGCCTCCCAGAGAGCTAGGATTACAGGCGTGAGCCACCGCGCCC
>CAUYSK010029614.1:0-41452 GCA_963575035.1 Avahi laniger | reverse complement strand
ACAGAGTCTCTCACTTTGTTGCCTGGGCTAGAGTGCCGTGGCATCATCCTAGCTCACAGCAACCTCAAACTCCTGGGCTCAAGCGATCCTCCTGCCTCAGTCTCCCGAGTAGCTGGGACTACAGGCATGCACCACCATGCTCGGCTAATTTTTTCTATATATTTTTAGTTGTCCAATTAATTTCTTTCTAATTTTAGTAGAGACGGGGTCTCACTCTTGCTCAGGCTGGTTTCGAACTCCTGAGCTCAAACAATTCGCCTGCCTCGGCCTCCCAGAGAGCTAGGATTACAGGCGTGAGCCACCGCACCGGCCTCCTGTTCCCTTTTTAAGAACTCTTTCCATTCTACCTGTATTACACTAAAAATAAGTGATATTTGTGTCCTTACAAGAGAGAAGTAAATGACAAAATAAACTAGTATCTACATTAATTTTATGCATTCATGACATACCTTTTTCTTAATTTTTTTTATAGTTCTAGGCAGGGGTCATCTACAAGTTTTTTCAAATTGCAAATATACAAAAAATATTCCAATACATATATTGAAAAAAATCCATGCATAATTGGACCGAGGCAGTTCAAATCCATGTTGCTCAAGGGTCAATTACACTTTGAAGCATAACAGACTACTTATAATACTTAATACAATGTAAATGCTATGTAAATAATTGTTATACTGTATTGTTTAGAGAATGATGAGAAAAGTCTATACATGTTCAATACAGACACAACCATTCATTTTTTTTTTCCCCTGAGTATTTTCAAGCCAAGGTTGGATGAATCCAAGGATACAGAGCCCACTGATACAGACTGTATATTCAGGAAAGAGTGAAGAGACAATTTATGTCTCACCTCTGCTCAAAACCCTCCCATAGCTCCCTATCTCAATGAAGTAAAAGTCAATGCAAGTCTTACATGCTCATGCGCCACTGGCCCAATGGTATCTGTGACCTCATATTATACTTACTCTTCCCCCAACTCATTTACTCCATTGCAGCTACGCTGTTCTCCTGGCTATTTCTTGAATACTCTAGGTACGCTCCTATCTCAAAGACTTCACATAGGCTATATTCCCTCAGCCTGGAATGCTGTGTCCACTGAGTATTTGCATGGCTAACTCCTCCTCCTCCTTTGCTCCTCAGCACTTTACTTTCATTGCTGTATTTAAAACTGTAAGCCTGGCCCTCATGTCCTGGCACTTCTTATTCCCTCCCAATTTACCATTCTCTACAGCATTTATAAACATCCAGTTATGTCATATAATTTATTACTTTTTTTTTTGTTTTCTCTTCCTCCCCTATCAAGCTAACAATTAGAACATAAGCCCTATGAAAGAGGGGACTAGGCCTAGGCCCTGTCTAGCCCAATTCCATAAAACAGCGCCTGGCTCGTAATAAGTGCTCACTAAACATCTGTCAAATAAATGCATGTTTCCTTGGTCACAAGCATGCCAAAGCAAAGCAGTTGATCTGTGAGAAGAAGAATGAAGCAGATATGTATGGAAACAGAGATGAAAGACCACACAGTTCTAGAAAGAGGGTAACTAGATGTTGATGCTGTCAACTTCTCATCCTTTTTAACTCACTTCTTCCAAAATTTAGTTACACCAAGTTTTTGCCATAGTGGATTTAGAACATGATCAACTGCAATACATTTCGGCTTCATACCTTTCAAATGAATATGTTCCATAAAGCATAACATGCCTTGGTATCCCATAAAAAAAGTTACCGGTAAGATTTTGCATTACGTTTGCTAATGTAAATGGTAATATACCAAAGTGAAAAAAAAAATCAGCTTTATATATCACTGAGCTTAAATGTGAGCATTCTACTATGGCAAAATGTTTAATAATATCTTTATGAGAGTTTCACACATCAATACTTGCTTGCAACACCTATTCCAATATTGCAGTGCTTTTCCTTTAAAAACATGTTTATCTTGAGCAAGGGACAGATTTTTTTTCTCAAACTGAGAAATCTCAGTGCTTTACAAGATCAGAGTACTAGCCCATAAAAATGGGGAGGCTGGGTAGCTAAGGTCTCCTCCTGCTTTGAAGTTTAAAGATTTGATGACAGCAGTTTACATAACACATCTGCACTCATACACATTACTAAAAACAGTAAGAAGAATTTACCATCCCTTGTATTATGAGAATGGATTATAAACCTATTGATTTTACAAAAATACAATTTAACACACTGAACCCTTTAGAGATCTGTAAAATCTAGCAAACATTTATTATGAAAGGGCAAAATCACAGAATTCAGTATTGTTTCCTACAAATACATTCTGACCATTATGTTATATGTGGTATCACTAGATGAAAGCAACATGCTATTTTTAAAAAGGAGGGAAGAGTTACAGTATTCTATTTGCACGGTCTGTATTTTAGTAACAATCTCTTTGCTCAGAATATTAAAATATTTTTTCTAAAAAACAGAAAACTAAACCATAACATTATCAGTGTTTTCAACAGTGGGTGATTAAAAAATTTTTTAGAATTTAATTTTCTTTGTGTTTAGACATACTTTCCAGATCTTCCACAAAAAATTGTTTTTTGTCATCTGATAAAAACTTAAATTGTATTTTTTAAATTTACAAAATAATCTATAAGTGATTTAATAAATGGAACAGTTGTTTACAAGCTTTTTGACATCTTCACTTTAGTATTTTTAATCTTCTGTTACCCTCCCTTTTCCTTCAAGTGTTATTTCAAGTTACATTTAAATTGTGAAAATTTCAGAAGTCTTCCAAATTGGAATTTTGCAAAATTCACTTCCATTTCATGACAAATAGTTTCATAAAACAAATACAAAACAAAGTTTCTGTTAAATAATATAAATGATTCATCCTATGAGGAATGACAAAAATAATTATTTCAACAATGGACACTTGATATATACTTATAACTATCTAATGTAAGTATAAAGTCTGACAGACACAAGTTTAAATCTTGCCTCTGCCATTTGCTATCGGTGTGACCTTGGACAAGTTACTTAATCATACCAGTTTCCACATCTGTAAAATGGGGATATTACCTACCTAAAAATATTGAGAAAATTAAATGAGATGTGTATTAAGTGTTTAGTAAAGTATACACGAGTCCTCAGTACATCTTAGTTATTTTAACAGGGAACAATGTTCAAGTCAATAAATAAGTATCATTTATACCTTATCCCAATTATAAATTTACAAGGGAAAAAATATATTTAAGCACAGGAAGTACACTGAAAATACTCCTTTCACGGTCCTGTATACACGTTGAGATTCTGCAATTCCTGAATTACCAATGACTATTGTGGTTCCATAAACATATGCAAGTACTAAGTGCCCTGGCCAAAAGAATGGGAATTTTAAGTAATATGCCAGTACATATCAAGTGATAAATACACAAATAAAATACATGCCATACTAGATATATTCACTAAAATTTGAATCCAAAAGGATGTGAAACCTATGTAGGTGGAAATTTACAAGGACCACCTGTCAAAAAGAATGTTAATTCCTAACCTTCTGCAGTTTTACTTAACTAGTTTTTCCAAAGGAGTTTCCAGTGACAATTAGCTTCACCCAGTGTATCTAATAAACACAAGTGTGGTATAATGAAAGGGAGACTATTTGCAATCAGAATACTTAGGTTTAAATCTGTCTCTTACTACCAGTGTGAACCTTGGCCAAGCTATTAAAGTAACTAACGGTTGGGGGCAGTGGCTCACATCTGTAATCCCAGCACTTTGGGAGTCTGGGGCCAGAGGATTCCTTGAGACCAGGAGTTCCAGACCAGCCTGAGCAAGAGCGAGACCCCCATCTCTACAAAAAAAACAGAAATATTAGCCGGACTTGGTGACACACACCTGTAATCCCAGCTACTTGGGAGGCTGAGGCAGGAGGATTGCTTGGGCCCAGGATTTTGAGATTGCAGTGAGCTATGGTAACGACACTGCACTCTGGCCCAGGCAACAGAGCGAGACCTTGTCTCAAAAAAAATAAATACACAAAAATAACTAAAACTAAATTTCCACATCTATAAAAGATAATACCTATCTAATCCACAGGGCTGTTATGAAGATCAAATGGGAATTTACAAGACTATGCTCTGTAAACTGTCATTACAGTTAAGGTTTTTATTAAAGAAAGAGTTCTTTAAAAAAATAATTCAAGTTTTATCAACTCATTACACAGATAATACTAAACTTTTTATCACTCATTATTGCACTACACGACAGTGTTCGACATTTTCATTTAAAATCGCCAAAAACGTAATCCATAAGGTTGAAAGACACTTATCCCCACATAAATATACCTAAAGTATAAAAGTATTTGCACTGATAAGCAGAACATCAAGCAGAATAATTTAGTAATTTCCTCTATAAATTCACTAATTATTCTAGACTCTAAAAACAAATTGCTTAAAAATAACCTACTACCTTTGTCGGGGAAGAAACTGCATTTCAACACTCATAAGGTATAGATTTTTTTTTTTTGGCTGTTTATATCCTGTGTATTCAGTTTACAAGGATCAATTTGTTCCAAATAACCATATCCAAAACACACGCACTCGCAAAACAAACAAAACCCCGCTTGTTGGTGTAAAGAATTAAAAACAAAATAAACCACACCAAAACAAAAGAGCCTCCTTCCTCCGATTAATGTCTTTAGGCCTTCCTCTTCCCCGTTTAGTAAACAAATTCTTTAGGGGTAGGCAAGGAGAGGGCAAGGTTTTTAAATAGGGGTCAGTTCACTCCAGTCGGCCGTCACCTGTCGGGGTATTTTTCGCGAAGTTTTAAAGTCAACCAAGAAGTTTTGTGGCGAGGGGCTGGGGCCTGCATAGCAATAGGCAAAAGGACATAAAGAAAGACAAAACCGAGTGGGGGAAGGGTGTGGAAAACGCCCCCGTATTTCAAGCAGCAACGACAACGGCCCCCTCCTCCGGGGAAAGGCGCAACGGCGGCGGCGGAGGGGAAGCCACTCCGGTTCCGGGCACCCATGCTGCCCAGGCACCGGGCCGGGGCAAAGTCCCTGTCCCCGCTCGCCGGAGCGGGCGGGAAACGGCGGCGGACGGGCGGGGGGTCACCTTCTGCTCCCCGCGGAGCGGCTCGGCCGCCCTCGCACCAGCCCGTGGGCAAACAGCCTGGGCGCCCGCCCCGCCGCAATCCCCCCGCTCGCCTCGAGCGCCGCACACCCGCGCGGCTCGGGGCCCGAACCCAGGCGCCAGTGTGAGGGCGCTGGCGCCGCTGCGCAGCCGACTTACCTTCCTCGGCGGTGTCCATCTTGTCTGGGGGGGCGGCGGTGACGCAGCCACGAGGCTCCCGCGGCCGGGGCCCGAGCCTTCCGGCCGGGCGGGGAAAAAGGGAGGGGGAGAAGGGGAGGAGGAAGAGGGAGCCGGGCCCGGGCAGGTGCGTGTGCTCAGGTGCGAGAGAGGAAGCGTGAGGAAGGAGAGAGGGGGAGAGGGAGAGGGAGACAGGCTGACAGAAAGCGAGCGACAGGGGAGGGGGAGGGGCGGGAGCGCCGAGGGGCGAGGCCTGGGCGGAACGCCGAGGCGGAAGGGGCGGGAGCGCTCCAACGACAGGTGGCGTCACTTCCGGTGGCGCGCACGCTTGGTCGGCGGCGGGGGCAGGGGGGCCCTGTCGCGGGAGGGGCGGCCCGCTTGCGCGTGTGCAGGGCCACGCAGGGCGAGGCGCGAAGGCTGCGCGGGAGAGCGGGGCTGAAACCTGAGCAGTAGCCGAGCTTTGATGGCAACATCTGAGGGAGAAAGAAGGTGCAGAGCCGCGGGAAGAGAACAGCATGAGCGAACGAGGGTCGGGTGGAGAGGCCGGAGCCTGGCGCCCGCCCAGGCGACGAGCGAGACAAAGGCCCCATCCTTGGGATACTTAGCAGTGACTGGAAGCTCTTGTAAAAGTACAAGCTTGGGCTCCCCCCTTCTCCTGCCCCGAGATTCTGCTGCCGCATGTCCAGAGTGAGCCCAGGGTTAAGCACTTTTGTTCAGCACCAGGATAGTTCTGATGCACGTTTTGAGGAAGTACTGAAAGATCAGTGAAACGAAAAAAACAAAACACTGACTTTACCAAAATTCCTCCCGGGGATACTTACGCATTTGGTCGGAAAGACTACCTGAAGGTTGAAACATAATCTGTCACTAAGGGAAATTGGTGCAGATGCCGGCAGGGCTTGACACACTTGAGTCAGGGACGCTTACTTGGCCAGAGCTCAAGTGCCGATGGAAGAATGATGAAAGGCTGAATTCTAGCCTCATTACTCCATCCTTCCTCACTGTAATCTTTGGCTTTTTCCCTAAATGAAGAGATATTAGTATTTAGAGAATACAGATTAGAAGGGCCACCACATTAGTATTGCCTGATTAGGAAAAAAGTCTTTGCAACCTCAAAAAATGTTTGAACGATATGCAGATGATTTAGCAAAGATAGATGGAAGGATGCTAGTAACAACCTCTCCAGTCTGAGCGGAGGAATTGGAAAGACCCTTCCCTGAAGCCTCATCAGAATAAGGCTTGCAATAAAAATAAGGAAATAGAGTCCTCTGAAAAGAGAATAGCCTTTTCACAATAATGGAGACCCACTGAGTTCAAGGGCTGCCTTGAACAGACAGCTGTTCCTTAAATATGTTTGTACTACCTCCCAAGAAACTAAATTGGAGGGCAGCTCTTTCCCAACCCCCCACCTCTCCCGCTCAAGTCCAACAAGAGCTCACACTCTGTAAATCCTGAGACTGAGCACTTCTCAGTCAGGCTGAGACTAGCAGCGCAGATCAGGACCATCAGCTCAGATCAGGACCAAAAGCTCCATCAGATGTATAGCAGAAGGATTCTGAAAGACTTGAGATTTGCCAAAGGAAGGACTGGAAGTACTTAAGAGCAGGTATGTGAACCTCCTTGGCAGTAGAGCCAGGTTAGGATTAGAGGGATGTGTGTGTGTGTGTGATGGGGGTGGCTCCCTCCTTTTTTTTGTTTGTTTGTTTTTTCTCTTTTGTTGAGACAGGGTGTCACTCTGTTGCCCAGGCTGGAGTGCAATGATGTCATAGCTCACTGCAACCTCAAAGTCCTGGCAGATCCTCCTGCGTAGCTGGGACTACAAGGCGCATCACCACACCTGGCTAACTTTTATATTTTTGGTAGAGATGCTGTCTCACTATGTTGCCCAGGCTGGTTGCAAACTCCTGCGATCCTCTTGCCTCTGCCTCCCAAAGTGCTGGGATTACAGACATGAGCCACCTCACTGATCAAGGCTCCCTCCTTTTGTCTTTAGGTGTCTTCCCTTGTGATGCTCAAAGGAAAGTTAACCTTTTAACCAGTTCTCCCTTCTACATGGTAATACCCTTCTGGAATTGCCCCAGCCTTTTTTCATTCAGATTTTGTGTGCTGAATATAAAAGTAATAAACCAACATTTGTTGAGTCCCTACTGTGTGTCAGGCATTGGTCCTCACAACAGCTCTTTGAGTATGTAAGTCAGACCTCTTGGTTGCCATTGACAGGAACTCACCTACACTGCTAGGGTAACAGGAGAACTGTACTGTTGATATGAACATACTGCAGGAAGGGAAGGGGTCTGCTGGGCCTCAGGAACTGCTAGGACCTGAGTCCCTCTCTCTACCCATGCCTCAACTCTGCTTCTCTCTGCACATTGGCTTCATGCTGTTGGACCAGCTTCCTCCACATGGCAGGAAACAGGCCAACAATAGTTCTCAATGTCACATCTTCAGCCTCACTGTGAGACAAGGCTAAGGATGATGATCTCTGGTCCCAAGTTAAAAATTCCCAGGAAAGGAAAGTTAATTGGTTCAGCTGGGTGCCTATCCCTAAACCAAATGATCGTGATGAGGATCCAGGATCTGTAAGAACATGGACATTGTCATGGTGTTGTAACTCCCATTAATATGTTCACGTAAGAACGTGGGCACTGCCAGATGAGAACAATGAACACTACTTTTTTGAAGTGGGAAAGAACATTTCCCACAAGAAGAGGGAGGACCAAATAGAGTTCCATAGACTTAGAAGTCTCATTGTTTTCAAATTAGGACACTAAGGTTATATGAAAATAGTTTCGTTTGCCACAGTTTTATCCAAGAAAACCAATGTTAGAATTGGTATAGAATTTCAATCTGAAAAAAATGTTATTCCAATCAAAAAACATTGGCCGGGTGTGGTGGCTCATGCCTGTAATCCTAGCACTCTGGGAGGCCGGAGGCGGGAGGATCGTTTGAGCTCAGGAGTTTGAGACCAGCCTGAGCAAGAGCAAGACCCCGCCTGTCTCTACTAAAAACCGATAGAAAGAAATTAGCTGGACAACTAAAAATATACATAGAAAAAATTAACCAGGCATGGTGGCACATGCCTGTAGTCCCAGCTACTGGAGAGACTGAGGCAGGAGGATTGCTTGAGCCTAGGAGTTTGAGGTTACTGTGAGCTAGGCTGATGCCACAGCACTCTACCCTGGGCAACAGAATGAGACTCTGTCTCAAAAAACAAAAAAACAAAACACAGTTTATTCAAGACACAGTATACACATGATTCCTGCCTCATTTGTTTGTGTGTGTGTGTATGTATGTGTTTACTGTACTGTGAGGCTACTATAGTAATGATATAGTAATGCTGTTCCATAGAACAATAAAATGAATAAGAGGAGAAATGTAGGAGGACACTGTAATTTTTTGAGCACTAACAATGATAGTAACAGTGAGACCCAACAGTGATGAGACAAAAACATGGGAGCTGAAAGGAGGGATGTGCAGGTGGCAGAGAGAAGACTGGTGTGTTTGGACAATTGATTACATTGATCAAATAAGTAAATATATTGAGAATATTTATGGCCATATTTCTCCCTGCTGAAGAAAATGCAAACATGGAAAGGGGGAAGTCTAGAAAGAACCCTTAGGTGTTGGATTGGAAATGTAGGTATCATTATGAATTCACATTTAAAAATGTAAATAGATAGCTATAGAAATAGTTGTATATGGATGTGTGTGCATCTCTCTGTATTATACACACACACACACACACACACCCCAAACAGACACCATTAGCTTTTTTTGACGAATGTTCGGTTTTGGACTGTGTTTCGGCACTTCATCTTTATCCAACCATTGTGCTGAATGCTTGCGGTTGTCAAAAAGAATGCATTTTCATTATACATAACAATACAGTGTAGAAATGGTTCACCTTTATGTTGTGACGACAAAGAAAGGCAAGCTTCGAGACAATTTCTTTGCTGATGCTTGTTTAATTCATGAGGAACCCATCTATCCAGCTTCTTTACCTTGCCAATTTATTTCAAATGGTCCAATATTGTTGGAATAGTAATGTCAAACCTTGCTGCTAATTCACATATAGGTTGAGTTGAATTCATTTCCTCTACAGGTTTCAGCCCATCATTATCCACCTTGATCCCAGGTCGCCCACATGTCTCATTTTCAAGATTAAAATCACCGGAATGGAACTTCTCAAACCATCGACATACTGTGAATTAGCCACATCCTTCCCAAACACTTCATTGATATTTTGAGCTGTCTGTGCTGCATTGGTTCCGGGACAGAACTCATATTTGAAAATAACACGAATTTTTGACTTATCCGTGATTTCACAAAAATTGCTCTACAAAAAAATTTGAAAGATAATCACAAGCCAAAATGTGCATTTGAAAGACTGAGGATGTACCTTCAACAGTAAAGTTGAAGGAACAGGAAGTGTCAAAGTGAAATGTCAGAGATATCAACTGTCAAACTTAGTACTTAAAGACATTGGACATTTCATACTTAATAACCATATATTATATGTATGTGTGTGTGCACGCACATATATATAGCACTAGACACCATGAGCAAGAACTAACAGACAATAGCAAAAACCATCCAAAGACCTCGGGTATGGAAGTTACCAAATGGATTATAAAGCAACTATACTTACTATAACTTTTTTTAAAAGAATGATGAAACAATTTTAAAATATCAGTTTTTATACTGGAATTACACCTTTTGCCACCATTTAAACATAAAATGAAAAATTTTATTTGTCAACAAATGAGAGTGTGCATAACATTTTAGGGTGTACACAAGAGAAATCTTTAGAGAACTCCGCACTTCTCCATTGATGAGTGCACACCTCTCCTTAAGCATGTGAGAGTCTGTGGCCTGTGGCACCTCAATGGTGGAGGCCTCATTTCATTTACTGATGTTTCCCCAAGGCCAAGATAGGGTTTAACATGAAATAGGGTGTCAGTAAGTATTGGCTAGATAAATAATGCATGATTTTCCAGGTGATACTTTATGGTCCTGAAATAGCAACATGCATATGAATGCCTTTCTTAGGAAGAAACAAATTCATATGATAGCCGAAAAATTAATCCAGTAACAACCATACATTAAGGGTAGGGTGCCTGTACTTTTATATCTGGATTTCTTGGTTGTAATGAATTTAGTTTCAGTACTTCATGTAGATACGCTCTACAATGATATACATTGAGTCAAATAAAATAATCAAAATAGAGTACCATGTGTTTCTTATTCCTGACATATTCAGATACAATATTCACATAAAAATTACTTATAATTTAACCCAGATGTTGCTGGGATGACGGACTTCAAGAACATAGTTCTTTTTTTCTCCAAATTTTGTTATAAGCATTTTGAAAAGTTAAAGGAATAATGCAATGAACACCTGTGCCTTTGACCTAGATTCAACAATTGTTAATATTTAGTCATATTTATTTTAACTATATTTTTATTTATTTTCTGTATCATTTGAAAATAAAACCATCACCATTCCATAATAATATATAGACTCTAAAGTTTCTCTAATTGCCCCAAGAATGTCCTTTATAATTTTGTTTCTTCGTTTGTTTAACGAGGGTCTGATCTAGTTTTATGCATTGCCACTGGTTTGATCTCATAGTCTCCTTAGTCTAGAATGCTCCCTGTACCTTTCATTTTCTGGTGACAGTGGCTTTTGGAAGACCAATTGTTTTATGCAATTGTCCCTCATTCTAGATTTGTCTGATTGATTCCTTTTGGTGTTGTTTAACTTGTTCCTTTAGTCCCTGTATTTCCTGTAAACTAGAAGTTCGGCCTAGGGGCTTGATTTGATTCAAGTTAAGCATGTTTTACCAAAAATATTTGATAGATGATGATGTGTTTTTCACATTACAGTACATCAGGAGACCAGCAAGTCAGGTTGTGCCACAATTGGCATTCTGAGTTTAATCATTTGGTTAAGGCAATGACCATCAAGTCTCACCATTTATTAAATAATCTGTGGAGTAATGCATTGAAGACACAATCCTCATATTCTTTCACTTATATCTTTTTCATTAAGTAGAAATTTTAAAATTATTCTTAAATTTGAAATTGCATGTTATCATTAAAAACATTCTTGTTGATACTCATAAAGATACGTTTATTTTACAAAACCTTCTAAGCTTTACCACAAAATTCCCGCATAATTTTTCCAGTGAGACAAAACCTTTTTCTGGTTTGCTTGAATCTCCTCATTCTTGCAAAAATAAAAAAGACAAAGTATGGTTGACTCCTACAGGTCTTCCTGAATGATAGCACCCCGAGTGTCTGTCCGTGTGACATACTGGACCTTCGAAGAGACTAAGGAGGGGAAAAGAGAAGCCTGGAACCTCTTCCTTGAGTGACACATAAGTGCAGATCCTGCCGCCACGCTTCTTACCTCACTACTCAACAAAGCCAGGTAAAGGAGATGCAGCTTTATTTAGTGTCCATGCACGTAAAAGCTCACCCACAAGCGAGGCAGGTTCCCTGACTACTGTGAGAGGACAGGATGTAGGGAGGGCTGCAGGGGGCTCCACGCAGCTGAGGGCTCTGTACTGTCTGCTGCAGTGTCAAGCAAGATCAATAAATCCTGCGCAAGCAAGATTGAATCCTGGGAGGATGCAAAACGTCAGCACGTGAGCAGGTGCCTAGCAGGGACAGGGCCTATTAGAGCCAGCAGTTGGCACCAGCCCTGGAATTGCAGACAGGGCCAGAGATCGGGCACAGTCTGACATTCTCTAGTTCTGCCAACCCAGAGGAAGCACACAGCAAACATGCCCATATGTGTCCTTTTCAATAGGTTTCCCTTCCTAAGCAGAGTGTGTTTTACTAGCTATAAAGGATTGTAGGCAAGTTGGGAAATACTAGACTTTTTTACTCTAGGGTTTCTGGGTGAATTTAACCTATTAAAATGTGTTGAGGACCTTTAAGAGGGGAATATGGTCACCAGTGTGGTCCACATGTCCTTGACCAGGGAACCTTTCCTAGCAGGTTGTCTCACATAGCTGGATTGTCCTAGCAGGCACTCTGCAAAATGCTGAACCATGCAAGCCCTGCAGACCTCAGGGATAAATGAATGACGAGGTCCGCCCCGAGAGTAGAAAAGCATCAAGATGAAGTCTCTTAGTTTGTTCCGGCTGCTATAACAAAATACAATAAACTGGGTTGCTTATAAACAACAGAAATGTATTTCTCAAAGTTCTGGAGACCAGGAAGTTCAAGATCAAGGTGCCAGCATATTCATTGTCTGGTGAGGGCCTTCTTCCTGGTTCATAGATGGTGGCTTGTCACCATAACCTCACAGGGCAGGGGGGTCAGGTCTCCCTCAGGCTTCTTTTCTAAGGCCACTAATCCCACTCTACCCTAATGACGTATTCCTCTCCCAAAGGTCTTACCTCTTAATACCTTGGGGGGTAGGTGTTTAACATATGAATTTGGGGAGATATAATCATTTAATCTACAGCATTGACCACATCCGCATTGAGAGGTTCCTTTAACCCAGGAGTCATCTGAAGCTATGCTGGGTTTCCCAGGCTAAGTCAGATCACCTCAGGGTGGCAATAAATCCCATCTCTGAGGGTGGATGCTGGGCTGCCTCATGTGGGTCCATGGGCTTAGCTCCAGGACATCATGGGAGCTCTGTGACAGTCAGCATTCATTTTCAGGAGTAAACTATGAATGTCTCTATGTTGTTGCCTTTGGGAGGTAGGTGTAATGGGCTAAATGGTGGCCCCTCCAAAAGATATGTCCATCTTCTAATCCCCCACAATCTGTAAATGTTACCTTATTTGGAAAAACATCTTTGCAGATGTAATTAAATTAATGACCTTGAGACGAGGAGATCATTCTGGGTTATCCAGGTGGATCATAAAGCCAATGACAAGTGCCCTTCTAAGAATGAGGCAGAGGGAGATTCGAGACGCACAGAGGACAAGGCAGTGGGAGGACAGAGCAGAGGCCGAGGAATGCCAGCAGTGGCAGAAGCTGAGAGAGCCAAGGAATGGATCATCCTCAGAGCCTCTGAGGGAAAGAAATATGGCCCTGCCAACGCCTTGTTTTCAGACTTCTCATCTCCAGAACTGTGAGAGAACAAAGTTCTGTTGTTTTAAGCCTCACGGTTCGTAGTAACTTGTTACAGCAGCCACAGGAAACAAATACAGCAGGTTAGAAAGTATTCTTGCTTGCAGATGCGTTATTCATCACTGTTAGACTTAGGTGTTGACGTGGTTGTGGCTGAGCCTAGAGTTTTAATCTCTGTGCCACACAAGGCTGCGACAGTTCTTAGGATCAGCTCCCTAGGCCACAGATGAGTATCTTTCTAATTGATGAATCTCTTTACATATACAGCCAGCCCTCTGTATTCATGGGTTCCACATCCATGGATTTAACCAACCACAAATTAAAAATACTAAAAGAAAAAGAAAGGATGGTTGTGTCTGTGCTAAACATGCATAGACTTTTTTTCTTGTCATTATTCCCCAAACAATATAGTATAATAACTATTTACATAGCACTCACATTGTATTAGGTATTTTAAGTAATCTACACATCATTTAAAGTATATGAAGGCTTTATTTATATGTAAATACTACATCAATTTGATATAAGGGACTTGAGCATCCATGGATTTTGCTATTTTTGAGGTCCTGAAACCAATCCCCCTAGGAGAGTAGGGAGAGACTATAAATTTTCATCTGCTATTTTGGCCTCTAACCTGAAATTGTATATTTGCTCCAAAGTGAAACTCTTCCTGAAAGTTTTTATCTTAGACATATGGAGTCCAAAGGAATCTTTGAGGATTACCTGGCATATCTCCTTTGTTCATGGAAATCATTAAGCTCTGAAGTTGAATTTCTCCTGTTACCTTCTTTTGTGTCTTTATTATTGCTATGGACTGAATGCGTTCCCCTTCCCCTAAAATTCATATATTAAAATCCTGCTCCCCAATGTGATGGTATTTGTAGATGGGGCCTTTGAGAGATAATTGTATTTGGCTAAGGTCATGAGGGTGCGGTCCCCACGATGGGATTAGTATCCCTATGAGGTTTAGGCCACCCAGTCTATAATATTCTGTTATAGCAGACAATTATTATCAAACTCCTTTTGAGTGCTTATTCTGTGTCATATGTTATGTTAGGCCCCCAAATAAGCCAGTTAGGCAGGTCTAAGACCCAATCCCTGTCCTCAAAGAAAATTATATTTGTATTATGAATTATGTATGAAGCTGGGCATATTGGCTTGAGCCTGTATTCCCAGCACTTTGGGAGGCTGAGGCAGGAGATCACTGGAGGCCAGGAGAGGCCAGGAGTTTAAGACCAGCCTGAGGAACATAGTGAGACCCCATCTCTACAAAAAATTTAAAAAATTAGCTGAGCGTGGTGGAGCATGCCTATAGCTCCAGCTACTTGTGAGGCTGAGGCAGAAGGATCACTTGAGCCTAGGAGTTTGTGGCTGCAGGTGAGCTATGGTGATGTCACTGCACTCTACTGAGGCAACAGAGTGAGACCTTGTCTGAAAAAAAAACTATATAGGAATAGGCATGCATGTTATTTTTGTCTGTGAAGTCCTCCTTCCCACTTCTACTGACAATAATATTCACCTTTCTTTTGGAGAAGTGCTCCTCTCTCACTCAAACACAGAGTTCTAGGGGGAGCAGGGAGTCTCCCCACTGGCTAATATAAGGGACTCCCTTCCCTGGAGAGGGCAAATGTCTGCTCCCCTGGTGCTCACAGGTGCTGAGTTTCTACCCCTGGTCCCTCAACCTACTTGCCGCTCTTCGCCCCACCGTATGTCCAGGTTTCTGACACTTTAGTTCACACTTGCACCAATAGAGATTGACCGTGATCATAACAGGATTTTCATTTAAATTTTAACCAGTTATTCAGAAGCTCCACGTCCCACTCCTCCTGGGGTAGTCCTCAAAACTGTGTGCCTATACAGCAGAGTGTCCCACTTCCTTATTAATAAAATTGTAGAGACCTCTCTCTCTGGCCAGTCGAAATTTCTGGGTATTCACTAACAGACTGAATATACAGCTAGACAATATACAACAACAGACTCGGACCCACAATCTGCTGCAGTCAGTCCAGGAAGCCAAACCACAACCTCTGCAGCAATCTGCCCAAAGTGGCCAGTGCTTAATAACTACCAGCTTCCTGGCTACTTTGCTCCTGCTTCCAATTTAGGCTCCCAGTCACATGGGCTGCCCTGCTTCTAGTTAGCCACCTGCAGCGTCCCCAGACCAACTGGTTCCAATCAGGGCACACCAGGAGGCTTTCATTTTTCCACTATGAAGCTTTCCCTGCTCCTCTGCCTGCCTTTGAATCTCTGCCAAACTCAAGGGGCGGGTGGCCGACTCCTTTTGCACAGCAAGCTCTGAATAGCCTTTGTTTGTTCTCATCTGGGTGGTCTTTATTCCCACATGGTTTTAGTTTTAACTGCTCCTTAGGTCTTTCTGTTGATGTCCTCACCGCCTCTGCCTTCAGACAACCTTCACCACACTCTGAGACCTGTCCACCAGCCTCAAATCTGTACCTGTCCAGCAAGTATCAGCCTTTCCCTGCAGTGACTCATCAGTTTCCTCATCAGGCCACTCCATTCCCTGGCAGGGGAGACCTCCAATCACTGCCAAGACACCCACAGAGCCTCATTTTAGCCCCAGTACTAGGGAAGTGGTTGCCATGGCGATGGATGCAGTCGGCAGGCAAGCGGGATGAGTGGCTCACAGCAGCGGGCACCCACGCCAGGAGGGGCCAGGCCTTCTGCTTGTTCTGGACTACTTGATGCCCCCACCTCCCATACCCCACCTCCGAGAGCAAAAGGGGAGCTGGGAGTGGGAATTGTACACGGGCCATCACTCTTGGGTCCTTGGTTTAGCACATCCCCCACGTTGGCTGCTAATGGTTGGCCACTTGGTTGTGCAGCTTAGACTGTGTTGCTTAGCAACAAAATAACAAACAAGGTTCATCGAATCTCTATTGATGGACGCAATCTCAGTGCTGTATGCCAAGGTGGGGGTAGGGGTAAACCTTTTTAAATGGAGGATTAACACATACAGGAAAAAGTGCACAAAATTTAAGTGCACATCTTGATAAATTAAAAACAACACCCAGATTAAGATATAGAAGCCCACCAAGTTCCCACTCCCCGTGGACATGGATATGACTTTTGTCACCATTCATTTGTTCTGCCTGTGTTTGAGCTTTACATGAATAGACGCATATAGCGTGGACATAATTTACTTTGCTCATCACCAAGTCGGTGAGATTTTCCTATGTTGTATGTGTGGTAGGGGGAGAAGGGGCTGCTTTTAAGCACCATCCCAATGCCCTCAGCACCAGGACTGGCAGAACAGACCTTCATCAGCCTTCTGGCTTCTCTGCCTCACCCTTCCCATTGGAACTCCTTGGATGGATGTCCACCTGAACCAAACCCAAGCTCACCTTGTGTCCTGGGATCTGGCCCATCTCTGCATTCCTTTCTAAAGCTCCCAACCTCTGTGAGGCTGGGACCTTGCATCCCTTGTTCCTATCCCTTCTACCTTAGGATATGCCAGAGCCCTGGCTGCCAAGACAGCTCACTGCATCTTGACCCTAAAGCATGAGACCTATATTTCTTATAGAGAGTGTCCCATTTCAGTTAGTTGACTCTCTTCGTATTTTTTAAACTGTTTATTTTGAAATAATTTTAGACTTACAGTAATGTCACAATAATAGTATTATACAAATTCCCATGAACATTTTGCCCACATTCCCCAAATGTTAACATTTTGCCACATTTGCTTCTTCATCACTGTCTTTACCTCTATCCATACATATATAACTTGTATGTATTAATTTTTCTAAACCATTTAGGAGTAGATTGTAGACATGATGCCTTGTTACCCTTAAATACTTAAGTATGTATTTTTTTTTTTTTTTTCTGAGACAGAGTCTCACTGTGTTGCCCGGGGCGAGTGCCATGGCGTCAGCTTAGCTCACAGCAACCTCAAACTCCTGGGCACAAGCGATCCTATTGCCTCAGCCTCCCGAGTAGCTGGGACTACAGGCATGTGCCACCATGCCCGGCTAATTTTTTCTATATATTTTTAGTTGTCCAATTAATTTCTTTTTATTTTTAGTAGAGACGGGGTCTCGCTCTTGCTCAGGCTGGTTTCGAACTCCTGAACTCAAACAATCCGCCCCCCTCGGCCTCCCAGAGAGCTAGGATTACAGGGGTGAGCCACCACGCCCGACCTCGATGACCTATTTTTGATGTACTTCTCTGGCTCGTGCTCTTTATCCTTCAGCCAGTAACTGCATGTAGGGTAACCACCCCTCCCCCTCCCCTGGACCCTTGGAACCGTTCCCACAGACCTGTTTCACACCAGGCCTTCCCATCAGAAGAGGGGAATATTGTGCTGGGTTCATTCATCAGTCTGAACGCAGTTTTCTATCTGGTTCTCAGATGAAGATGTGTTCAGTGACCTCCAAGTCCCGCATGCCTTTCTGCTCTTCACAGAGTTCTTGGTGAATGGATCACAGCTTCTGTACTCAGCTTTCAGTTCTGACCTCCCAGGTGACTTGTCTCCTTCCTTCCTGCCCCGGCAAGCTCCAGGGTGTGAGCCTTAATAACGAGCCCTGAGATACCCACAATTGCTATTCCCCAAGCTTCTGTTTCCTGATTATAAAAAGGCACAATACATAAAAAGCTCTGATACATGCCATAACATGTATGAACCTTGGAGATATTATGCCAAGTGAAATAAGATACAGAGGACAAATATGATTATGTGATTATACTTACATGAGGTACCTAGAATAAGCAAATTAATAGAGACAGAAAGTAGATTGGAAGTTACCAGTCGCTGGGGTGGGGGAGGGAGAGATGGGCAGCTATTGCTTAATGGCTACAGAATTTCTGTTTGGGGGTAATGAAAACATTTTGGAAATAGTGGTAATGGTTGTACAACATAGTGAATGTAATTAATGCCACTGAATTGTACACTTAAAAATCATTCAAATAGTAAATTTTAAAACATTTAAGATGGTAAATGTTATCACAGTAAAACAAAACACAAATGCACAATCATACCTCCTTGACCTTTTTCAGTTTTCTGGAGGGCTGCTCTCTTTTCGCCTACCTCTTAAACATTAGGGTTAAGCAATGTTTGGTCCTTGATTTTCTTTTTTTTCCTGTCCTGTCCTCTTCCTTTGAGGAATCTCATCTAGTTTGCTAGTGACAACTAAACCTATATTTTTAGCCTAAAACTCTCTCCTAAGAGGCAGACCCAGGTTATTAAGTGATTACTGGATGCTCCACTGGCTTTTCAACCTCAATATCCCCCAGCTGGACTGGTCATCTTCCTCCCAAAGCAGTTATTTCCTTCTGGAAATCCTTAGTGTTCTCTTCTCTACCAGCCACAGTTCCCCACACCAGACACTCAGGTGTGTTTCTCCCTCCGTTTCCCACACGCAGTCTCTCACGAAGTCCTGTCTTTGCCATTCGACCGTCAGCAGTGCCCAACCACACACCCTACAGCAAAGCCGAACTCCTGGCCTGACCCTGAATTGGACTGTGCCTTTAGAAATCACCTCTTTCTGCCCAGACCGTTTCAGAATGACTCCTTGCTCTTGGTCTCTTTTCTCTTTCCTCTCGGAGTCTTCAGTCCCCTCACCTTCAAGATCTGGGTGGAAGGTCACCATCTTGGTAAGGCTACTTGGTGCCTTCCCTCTGCAATCCCCTTCTCTCTAACAGAATAATCTTTCTGTCCTTCTTGCCCAAGATGTCTTAGTTCATTCAGGCTGCTATAACAAAGTACCATAGACTGGGAGGCTTATAAACAACAGAAATTTATTTCTCACAGTTCTGGAGGCTGGAAGTTCGAGATCAGGGCGCCAGCATGGTTGGGTTCTGGTGAGGGACCTCGTCCAGGTTGCAGATTGCTGACTTTCTGTGTTATCACAGGACAGAGAGTTCTCTGAGATCTTTTTTTTTTTCTTTTTTAATAAGGGCACTAATCTCATTCACGAGGGCTCTACCGTCACGAGCTAATGACCTCCCAAAGTCCCACTTCATACTGCCTTCACTTTGGAAGTTAGGATTTCAACACACGAGTTTCAAATGGCTGTAAACATTCCGTCCATTGCAGAAGGTGTTCTCTGAAATCATTATAAATGGAATGACATTATAAATGATTTTTTAAGGCACTGAACATATTATGAATCATTGTACTTGTTTGTTATCTTATCTGATGGTCTGTTCCGCTAGACCCTCACCTTCTCGGGGTGCAGGCTGTGTCCAGTTTCCAGAAAACACCCTGGTCTGTGGTAGGCTCTCCTTAAAGAGCTGAAATGCCTACCTATGTAAGCTTTCAGAGAATTAGACATGTTTTCAACACTTGAAGTTCAGAAAATTCAATTCGTTTTATGTTTTATTTCCCTTCACTGTTGGATATTGCTAAATGGCTGCCACCCAACCTCTCAGTACATTGTCGTAGCTGCATTTTTTTCCGGCTTTTTTGGTGGCTCCAAATGCTTTTCTGATAGCTCTAATCTCGTATCTTAGTGGTTTTAAACTGACTAGGGCACATCTAAAGATGGATATTGCAACACAATCTGGATACAAGCTGAGGACTGCACTAAAATCCTAGGGGGTCCCTGAGATTAGTGCTTCAAAATGTTTCAAGTTGCAGCCCTTTATCATTATCTGCCTTAATCATGGCCTTAGCACTTTCCCAAACCTATCAATCATATGTATTTCTAACATTAAAATGGCCCAAAGTTAATTTCATTTATTTTAATGTTTGCTCTATATGTACTATAATTAGAGGTCACAAGATCCCCAAGCAGATTTGGGATTTATGTTTCTGAATAAACGCTATCAAAGAGAGAGAGACTCCTAATTGCCTTTATCTTTTTAACACTTGTTTATTTTTGATCTGTTGCAGATAGTGTAGCTACTGTATTAGTCAACGTCCCCTAGAGAAACAGAGCTCATATACACATATATTAGAGCTTTGTGTGAGCAGGGCAACCGCATTTAGAAGTGCTGAGACTGCAGAGACAATTGGAGGAGTGAATCCACAAGGGGTTAAGTAACTGGAGCAAAAGGAGCCAAAATGTACAGAACCGGTGTCCTTAAATATTTATACTAGGTAGAGACCTGCTTATTACTTCTCATTGCCCCTATGTTAATATTTTTGTGCCCAAAGCTTAAAACACAGGGCAACTTCTGACCAAAAAACCCAAAAGTATTCTGAATGCTTTCCATTCTTACAGATGAACATTATGAATACTCCTTCTCACAAATGATTATATATGTATGTATATATATTATATATGTATGTACATATTACATATACATTTGTATGTTTGTATATATATATTTGTAGAGATTTATTTTAAGGAATTGGCTCATGTAATTGTCTGGGCTGGCAAGTCTGAAATTTATAGGGCAGGCCCGTAGGCTGGAAACTTAGACAAGAGTTGATGTTACAGTCTTGGGTCTGAAACTTTTGGGATAGGCAAGCAGGTTGGAAACTCAGGCAGGATTTCTATGTTACAGTCTTGAGACAGAATTCCTTCCTTTTCAGGAGTCCTCAATTTTGCTATTATGTCTTTCAACTGATTGAATGAGACCCACCCACAGTGCTGAGGGTAATCTCCTTTACTTAAAGTTAACTGATTGTAGATGTTAATCACATCTACAAAATATATTCACAGCCATGTCTTGACTAGTGTTTGAACAAACAGCTGGGCACCGTAGCCTAGCCAAATTGACACATAAAATTTAACCATCACAGCTACTCCAGTGGATATATTCATTAGCATAGGATAACAAAAAGCAATAGTTATTCATCCATTGTATCTGTAAATTTCCCCACAAAAGAGCTGGATGGTAAATTAAAAAGAAATGTAACAAGGTAAATCCTAGTGGAATTCCTGACTACTTTGTTGCAAGTACCTTTTGAATAGCTACAATGAGAGTTTTTCAATGTTTTTATTTAAGAAGAGATCAAAAATAGTATACATCTACTGCTGTATTATTTATTTTTTACCCTACTCTATAACTTGGCAACACTTGCTTGAGGAAGGTAGTAAATTTTGAACTTAGATAGGCAGAGCTCAATTTATTGAGCTACATAGATTTGAACGTGTCAGGATTTGCTAATTCCCACAGTTGATTAGACTGTGTAGCATCTTTAGAAGACAACCTCTTCCTTATCTATAAAATAGGGATGACTTCCACCTGATATTATTGCTGAGAAGATAAAATAATGCAGTAAAGTGTCTAGTACAGTACCCAAAACACAGTGGGTACTCAATAAATGTCATCTTCACTCCTCCTACAAGTTCTCAGAACTGCAACCAGAGAGAATCCTGAGAAATATCTCCTTAGAGCTTACGAACTGGGTAAGAAAATGAACTCTCTTTCTTTGTCTGTGAACTCACCATGAACCCTCAGTGACTGATTCTCTTTCTTTCTGACTGTGCGAGTCTGCAGAAGCAGAAAAAGAATGACCTTCCCTCCATTTTCTCTCACGCATGTGCGCATTGCGTTTATCTATTCATTCAACAAACCTTTACTGAATGCCTTCATGCTCCAGGTGTCACGGCAGGTACTGGGGGATACTACTGTCACTGTCTGTAGTCTTTGTTCTGAAGGACTCACAGAAAGTGACAGAATGACTAATAGTGTTTACACATAAAACCAGATAGAATGAAAAGAGGTAGACTTAGGGTTCTACGGAGAGTTTCATATTTAATTGTGGAAAAGATATGATGTTTTCTGTAAGAATCCAGTGCATAATATTTTATAGCTTAACCAAAACACAACATATTAAAATGGGAAAAGAGAACAATAGATAATGAAAAATGTCTTAATGACAAAATATTTGTCAGTTTTTGTTGGCATTTTTACTATCTATCCATATAGATTGACTGGTTTAAATGTCTTACATATCATTTAGAATAACCAAACTAAAACTTAAAAAAAAACAACTTTTACTTAAAAATTTCTGCTACTTTGATGACCATACCAAATTAGGAATAGCGATAGCTACCTTTAGTTTTGATTATGTTTTTATCCATCTGGAATTTATTTTTGTGTAAGGTCTGAGCTTTATTTTTGTCCAGATGGATACCAGTTGTTCCAGTAAAATACTATGGCTGTTAAAATGCTTTCAGCTGCAAGCGACAATAATCAATAAAAATGGCTTAAACAACCAGTATACTTATTAACTCACCTAACGAGAAATGTGGAATAGGGCTATTTCAGAGTTGGTTAATTCAGTGGTTCAGCAATGACTTCAAGGACCCAGATTTTTTTTCCACTTTCTGAGTGCATTGACTTTATTCCTTTGAATAACTAAAAACTGAGGAACATGCCTCTTTTTTATTGAACTCAAAACAAGAATAGTGCTATAATAATTCCACTTAATTAAATAACAACACTTTTGGATCACTAAACTTAGATTATCACGTTTGCAGACTATTTTCACACTGCAAATCAATAAAAGTAGGAATCACATCTTTCGAAATTTCACTTATTGTGTCCAGTACAACAATTCTAATGGTGGCTATGTGGTCATACTCTGAAGTAGGATTGGGGAAAACTGGATTCAACTCCAATGGAATGGGTCAAGAACCGTCTCAGCTCTTCACCAAATCCTGCAGCCTGCCTGCATCTGAGCTCAGTCGCCTGTCCTTCCCTCGAGTGACAGCGGGAAAAGCATCCCTGCTCTGTCCACGACCAAAGGCCAATCTTTCCACACTGCTTTGCGCCTCATCTCTCGTGCCTTCTCAAGGACTTTGTTTCTTCAGTCTTCCCCTTGCTCTCCTTTGTCATCAAGTTTCTTCCCTCTGCTGGGTCACTGTGTTAGCAACCTAACACATCTCCCGTGGTCTCCATTCCCCTCCCACCAACACTCCATTTTTCTTCCTCATTCCATGGAAAAATTTCTGAAGGTCGTGTTTAACTTGTGTCTTCTTTGTCTTCACCTCCCATCCTCATCTCCATACACTTCAGCCAGGCTTTCCTTCCCCCATTCCCCTCATTCCCATATTGATAAGAAACGGCTCTTATCTAAGTTGCCCATGCAGATGCTCATGATGCCAGACCCTTCTGATTTTCCTGACTTGTCTGGTGGCCCTTTTTTCTGGCTCCTTTGCCTCCAGAAGATCTCTCGCAGTGCTCCAGACTCTGTCCTCAGTTCTCTCTTCCCTGCCTGCAATCTCTTTCTAGAGCCATGGCTTTCAATATCATCTATTTATTGATGGTTTCCAAATCCACGTCTCCTCTCCTGACCTCTGTTTTGAGGTCTAGACTTATTTATCCAACTACCTTTTGGCATTGCAACTTGAATGTTTATTAAAAATTTCAAACTTAACATGTCCAAAGCAGAACTAATTATTTCCCCACTCTCCCAATTCATTTCTCCCAGAGTCTTTTCCATCATTGTAAATGGCATCTTCATTTGCTCAACTGCCTCCATGAATCTAGCAGCAAGTCCTGCAGGCACTTAATAAGTCTTGGATCCAGCTGCTGCTCACCTTCTCACTCTTGTCCAAGTGACCACCAAGTCACTAGGACAGTCCTCCAACTAGGCTCACAGCCTCCTCTCTTGCTTTACCCCAGTCCATTCTTTATATAGTAGCCTGAATGATTTTCTTAAAATGAAAATTAGCTTACAGTTGACCCTTGAACAGCACAGGGGTAAGAGGTGCTGATCCCTGATGCAGTCAAAAGTCCATGTATAATTTTTGACTTCTCAAAAATTTAACTACTAGTAGCCTACTGTTGACTAGAAGCCTTACTCATGACAAAACAGTTGATTAACACATATTTATATGTGTATTATATACTGTATTCTTGCAAATAGAGTAAGCTAGAGAAAAAGTGTTATTAAGAAAATCCTAAGGAGGACAAAATATATTTACCATTCATTAAGTGGAAGCGGGTCGTCACAAAGATCTTCATCCTCATCATCTTCACGGTGAGTATGCTGAAGAGGAGGAGGAGGAAAAAGAGGGGTTAGTCTTGCTGTTTTAGGGGTGGCAGAGACAGAAGAAAATCCACATGTAAGTGGACCCCTGTAGTCCAAACCCATGTTTTTAAGGGTCAACTGTATATGACTCCTCTCCTCCAAATTTTTTTTTTTTGAGACAGAGTCTCACTGTGTTGCCCGGGCTAGAGTGCCGTGGCGTCATCCTAGCTCACAGCAACCTCAAACTCCTGGGCTCAAGCAATCCTCCTGCCTCCGCCTCCCGAGTAGCTGGGACTACAGGCATGCGCCACCATGCCCGGCTAATTTTTTCTACATATATTTAGTTGTCTGATTAATTTCTTTCTATTTTTAGTAGAGACGGGGTCTCGCTCTTGCTCAGGCTGGTCTCGAACTCCTGAGCTCAAACAATCCGCCCCCCTCGGCCTCCCAGAGTTCTAGGATTACAGGCGTGAGCCACCGCGCCCGGCCTCCTCCAAACTTCCTGATGGTGTGTCATCCCACTGTGTAGCAAAATCCAACAGGGCTCTACAGGGTGTGGCGTTTTCTTCCCCTCTTCATTCCAGTTGAGACACTATAGCTGTTTTTCTTTTTATCAAACACATCACGTTTGTACCCATCTCAGGACCTTTGCACTTGCACATTGAATACTCTTCCTCCATGGCTGCCTCCTCATCATTCAGGGCTCGGCTCACCTGACAGTCCTCAGAGAACGCTGTGCTGAGTAATCTAGCTAAGTCAGCCATGTTCTCTCCACATTGCATCATTTCTCCACCATAATATTCTGTATTAGTATTTTAATAGCATCATTTATCAAGATCTGAAGTCATCTTACTTATTCATTTACATGTTTATCATCTTTCCCGACTGGAAAGCAGAGCTCCTCGAAGCTCCTTGAAGGCAGAGACCTTGTCTGCCTTATTTATGCTCTGCTCTACCCCCATTATCTGTAACAGTACCAAGCATTTACCAAGTAGTGGGTATTTGATAAATGTTTGTTAAGTTATTTACTGCTGCTATCTCTGTTTTGAGCAGTCATTTTACCTTTTTCGGTCTCAGTTTCTTTAACATTAGGATGAGGAGGCTTGAAAAAAGGACACATGAAATTTCTTCTGGCTTAGTCCACAACAGCTACTTCTTATAACCTACGGCAATTACTGAAAAAATCTTGTTGCGGCAAGGATTGTCTCTATTGTAGAACACTAGTTGATTCAACAAACATGTGCTGAGTGCTGACCATAAGCCAGCCCGGTACTGTTCTAGGAATTGGAGACCAAGCAATAGCCATTGAGATCATAGCGCATGTCTCAAAAAACCAAAAAACAAAGCAGACCAAAACTCCCCCAACAAACAACAGAACAACAAAAACACACAAAAATTCCATTGAAAATCCAGAAGGTTGATGTTAACCTGTTCTCCAGGTGGTTTTCTACTGATAACTCACTTTCGTGATAGCTTTCTCAATATTGCTTAGTTTATCTACCCTGGGCTCCCTCTAAATTAAAGTTATCGTGGCTCTTACAATAGCTAATTTCCAAGAATTCTAAGATTAAATGATATAATTTATATGGCTATAACTTTAATAACAGCATGTAAAGCATATTCATTAAGGTTGTAGAATTTCTGCCAATCTGATTTAGTTCTAATCCAAACTCTGCCATGCTTCCTAATTCAATTGCAGCATGATTTGAACTAAAATTTAGACTTTTATGAATCTAATTTTTTATAAAAATGAATAAAATGTGTATTCATCCGTTTCGCACTGCTATAAAGAAATGCCTGAGGCTGGATGATTTATAAAGGGAAGAGGTTTATTTGGCTCACAGTTCTGCAGGCTGTACAAGAAACATCACTCCTGCATCTGCTTCTGGTGAGGGCTTCTGGGAGCTTCCAGTGAAAGTGAAGTGTGAAAGGGGGAGCAGCCATGTCACAGGGTGAGAGAAGGAGGGAGAGAGAGAGAGAGAGAGAGAGAGAGAGAGAGAGAGGAGGTGGTGCCAGGCTCCTTTAAACAACCAGCTTTTGCATGAACCAATAGAGTGAGAACTCACTCATCAAGGGGAGGGCACCAAGCCACTCATGAGGGATCCACCCTCATGACCCAAACACCTCCCACGAGGGCCCACATTCAACACTGGGGATCGAATTTCATCCGGAGGTTTGGAGGGGCCAAATATCCAACCTATATCAAAATGGGAGTAAGACGGGACTATATTTATATATATTCAGGTCATGATGTGCAGGACTGCTAATTCTCTTACCAAAATCTGGCTCTTTGAGCCAGCTGCTTTTAAATGTGAATCGGAATTAGTGTATGTGTATAGTTGTTAACTAATCAAACATTGAGAATGAAAAGAAACCATTTTCAAAGCTGACTATAGAGAATGACAAATGACTGGAAATGTAAATTGTTACATAGTGTGGAAACTGCCATTTGTTTGTATATGCTGTGAGTCACTCATAGAAAGCAGTCTGCTTATATTTGCTTTGATCAATTATATAAAGGATATAGTACAGTTATAGAATGTTTTAGTCTTGCATACAAGCACTATATTTAAAGGCTTTTATTTGTCAAAATGCTTTTGGTTGGGAAGGAGGACAGAAATCCAATTCAAACTTGCTTAACAAACAAAAATGGAAGTATTTATTGTTTTGTGTAACTGGGCAAGCCAGGGCTCAACTAATGAGATGTCATCAGAGAATTCTTTTCTTCTAGTCAGGGGTTCTCTTTCCGGTGGACAAATGTTCACATCCTATCAGTTTATCAATCCCAGGGAAAAGAAACAGTCTTCTTCAATAGCTACAATAGAGAAATCCAAGACAAGATACGGATTGGCTTGGTTTGGAGATGGACTACCATAATGTGTTTTAAAGGACCCCATGCTCCTACGTTACTCTTTCCTTCTTCTCCTTCAATGCTGCTATTCTGGCAGTGAGATGATCTCAGCTAAATTTTAGGAGGCATGCAATCTGATTAAATGGGTTCATCTAAAAGGGTTTAATATGACAGCTTTATTATTCGTAACCTAAATGAACTGATAATTGGTACAATGTCAAAACAGAAAAAAGAATTTAAAGCAGTGTGGATGAAGACAGCTTTAATCAGGTACGATAAATCATGCCAGGCCAGGCACGGTGGCTCACGCCTGTAATCCTAGCACTCTGGGAGGCCGAGGTGGGTGGATCGCTGAAGGTCAGGAGTTCGAGATCAGCCTGAGCAAGAACGAGACCCCGTCTCTACTGAAAAAAAATAGAAAGAAATGATCTGGACAACTAAAAAAAAAAAAAATTATATATATATATAAATTAGCCGGGCATGGTGGTGCATGCCTGTAGTCCCAGCTACTTGGGAGGCTGAGGCAGAAGGATCGCTTGAGCCCAGGAGTTTGAGGTTGCTGTGAGCTAGGCTGATGCCAAGGCACTCTAGCCTGGGAAACAGAGCAAGACTCTGTCTCAATAAATAAATAAATCACGCCAAGGTAGAAGACGGTATATTCTTTCCATACACAAGGTATATAAATCGGGATATCTCTGCCCCACTCCCCAGACCATTTGTGAGTGCAAACAATCAGAGGTATATTGGAGGAAATGCTGAGGGAGTAGTTTGCCCTTATTTCAGGCAAAAAGGAGTACATCGTAGAGCATTGAAAAGCAATAATAAGACTAACTCAGCTTGCATTTTCTTAAATCACCATGTGTAATAATTCTAAACAATATTAATGATATATAATAATACCCCTCCCCACTTTGAAGATCAGTCCCACTGTTCTCGAGTCCCCTTAGGGTTCCACTGCAAATACTTCCTCCTATTTCCCCATCCACATACAACAAAAGAGGATTCAGAGCCTTGGCTATCACTTCTCAGTAAGCATTGACACCTCAGTAGAATGACCGTGTTGGTAATTTGCACTATAAATAGAAGAGGGAACTGTGACTGCAAGAGAAAAGAATCAAAACTGTGCTTTACAAAGTACAATTAATGTCAAAATGTGTGTTATAAGCACATTTTGTGTGTACAAATCTTATACATGTGTTTAAGCTTGCGTTGTGAAATAATTGAATTAATCCCCAAAATAAATTTAGCAGGAAAAGCCCTGTTCTAGAAGAATAATTCATTTGTCAGCTGAGAAAAAGAATCTGGAATGTTAGTATTTGTGCTAAATAGCTGAATAATGCCAAGTGACTGTTAAACTGATGTAAGTGTAGGCATATGAATTCGATTTGGATACAGTCAGTGTAACTGCCCACACTGCCGGGAGGCTGTGGCCCCACAGGGAGTATCACCGGTGGTCCAGCAGGTGGCACTCTTTCCTTTGTGCACTAGCACTAAACGAACAACTTCCCCAAAGTACTGCGGTTTCAAGCCAGGCCTTCGGAAGAACTCGTAGAATCTGTTAATCTTTGGCAATAATGTGGCTATAGCTTTCACAAGGGCAAGTGTGCTGGTCTGATCTTTGTTGGATGTGAAGATTGGTACCTACACATCTAAATGTCTCTTTGGTTCTAGAGTTTGTCATCCTAGTTCTAAGACTTTATTGGTTTCTGTTAAAGTACTTAGATACCTACTCTGTGTTGAAGGTCTTACACAGTGCATGAGGTCTACATAAAATTGTGATGATTCATATTTTAAAAACACATTGAGCAAATGTTTCTCAATTTAAAAAAAAAAAAAACCTATGTCCTTTTCTAATAAAAATTCCACCCACTCCTGGAGCTCCTGAAACTCCGAGAATCATTGATGAGCAATTGATTACATCTTCAACACGTTCTCTCTAGAGAAGATTTCATCCAGTTTTAGATTTCTATGGTTTGCATTATGAAAACAGCTATTTTTTAAAAAAAAATATACGATTAAAATATAGTAGATACACCTTTTCCCTTTCGAAAATGGTACTAATGCCTGTCTCCTGGAAAGTTTGATATGCTGGTCACAAAACAAAAGTGCTATAATAAACACATGAATAAAAAGAGCTAACATTTACGTAACAGGTAAAGCACCTTTTCATTTATTTTCTGTCAGCATACTAGCTTTATTGAAAGCATGCTAAATATATGTTAGGTATGTTAATATGTATTATATATATGATCTCATTTAATTTTCACAGATACCCATTTTGAAGATAAAAAATATGAGGCTTAGAAAATTTAGGCTATTTCCCAAGATCATGAGGCCACTCAGTATCAGAATGAGTATTGGAGCCTAGTCTTTTCCACCCTAAACCTTGTGCCCCTAAGACAGAATGTATGAGATTATTACAACAATTTTATGAGGCAGCTAGTAAGTAGAGGAGCTTCTTTAAAAAGAAAATCATAACATGACTTTCAACGGTAAATCTATTTTGTATAAAAATGCTATGTACAACAAGCCGTAAGAGATATTATTGATTAAATTAGGCATTCTTTAGAAATTATATAAAGATAAGAGGGAAAGAAGATTGCTAAGATGAGAAGCTACCAGAGACAAATTTAATTGATTTTACAATTTGCCTATGGTAAGCCCAATATTCAAAGGAGAAAGTTCGACAAAGAGTACAGGGAAATATGTTTTAATAAGAAAAATGTGTTTAATTTGCAATGTGTGTTATAGTAAAAAGGTTATTGACTTTAATATACATATAAAGTGCTTCCACATCAATAAGAATAATAAATCAATAGAAAAATGGAAAGCAATTCACAAAGAAGGAATACTTATGGCCAGAAAACCCATGGAAAATATAATTAATCTTCCTCATTAAGAATCTGTAAATTGAACAATAGAATGTGATACCTATTTTAACCCTAAAATTGACAAATATTAAAAGGAATAATGATAATATTGATAACATAATTCAAAAGATATAAAAATGTTCAAGGTTTTTGAGCAGTAGGGAAACAGGAATTACACTTTGGTAGGTGGATTAATTAAGCTACATTTATACAATGAACTACCATTGACCTAGATCTAGATATTTATTTAAGTAGAAATATAACAAATGAAAAATTATGATACAGACTGCAGAATATGTATAAAGCATCATCTTATTTTGATAAGTAATTATAACAATATACATATATTTATATATAAATATTTATAATTATATATAAATCTATAGGAATTGACACCAAACTGATAATTGAGGTTATCTAAAGCTACTGATGTTGGGATTTGGCTAATTTTCCCCCTTTTTCTCTTTTTATTTATCTATGTTCTCTAATTTCTATAGTTAAGCCTGGATTACTGATGTAAATAAAATCTAGATTTTAGATAAATGAAACAGTATCATAATTAAGAGGATGAACTCTGGAGTCAGACAAGCCTAGGTCACAGATGGCCTTAGTTAAATTCCTTAAACTTCTTGACCTTGGTTTCCTCACCTATAAAATGGTGATAATAACAATACTTACATCAATGGGTTTTTGTGGAGATTAAATTAGTAACTGATGTAACCTGCCGTGTTTACTTATCAATTAATCAGTTACAGAGTTCCTGCTGCTATATCACAAGGCAGTATAGGGTACTTGGGGAAGTACAAAGATGTTTGAGACTGGTCTCTGCCCTGCGGGCAGTTAAATAGACAGATGCCACTGACTTCAATGAGAGAACAGCAAACAAGAGCTTCATAGTTCTATGACATGCAAGGGAATCCCAAAATACACACTTTAAAGATATTAAATGTCTATTAAACTAATTTGCTCCTTTGAAGAAAAAGGTAACCTAAATGGGTGAATTTTACGCTATGTGAGTTATATTTCAATGAAGATGTTAAAAAGTAATCATTTTAGTATGTGACATTTACCGAAAGACATGGTCTTAAGAGTATTTTAATACAAAATACTGTGCATAGATACAGTACAGAAACTAAAATTGCATAGGAAATTTTCTGAACTAGCAGATTTGAATCATGAGAAATTGAATCTGGTTCATAAAGTTATTGAATTGCTTGGAGACTTATTTTTAGTGTGTGATTAATAAAATGATGCCCACATAGGATTTGCAAACATTAAATACTATGACTAAAATAATGAATTCCTTAATTTTTTCTGTAAACCGTTAGGGGGAAAAGAACTTTATTTGTTTGAGGGGAAAAGGAAGCAGCAGCTCTCTCTTAATGTAACATCAATAATTTCTAAGGTCCAATTAAAATTTCACTTTCTCTAGAAAATTGCTTTTCTTGATCACTGTTGCCCTTACTAATAATAATAATTCTAGTTTCCATTTGCTAAACACTTACTGTGCTCCTGGGAATATGTCAAGTGCTTCACGGACCTGATGAAACTTAATTTTGACCAAACCCCACTTAACAGCTTAACAGCCCCACTTAACAAATGAGGAAACCGAAATAGGTAAGTTAAGCAACTTGACTATGTCATATGGCCATTAAGTGATTCAAAGCTGGAACTGCCAAGTCACAAACCTGTTGATACTACACCATACAAATCCTTCTCTATATTAATACCTTGTTCCGTCTGTGAATGTCACAAATAAGCAAATAATGATAGATTGGAATCATCAGTCTTTTCTCAGAGTATTCCTAAACAAGAGCTGACAAACTAAACCTATACTTCTGGTAGGAGACTCAAATTAGCTTTTTTCAATAACAATATTGAAACCACATTTTGTGGCACAATTATAGCAATTTATATAGTGAAAGAAATTACAACTCTAAGAAGACACGCTTAATTCCAAGAGCCGACTAGAATATGGAGGGAAGATTTGAACATTAAATAGCTTAAATCACTGAGTAGTTATCTGGAAATGCTCTTTATGCACGGAGATCATAGCTTTCATTGAGTCCAGATTCTTACATTTTATATTTCATTCATTCACTAATTTAATGGTTACTTATTGGGCACCTACTATGTGTCAGGTGCTGTTCTAGGCATCAGAGGACATAACAGACAAAAATTTCCCTGCCCTCAGAGAAAAATAAAAACAAACAAAACCTGATGATTAAAAAAATTAAGAAACCAAGAAACAACGACCTTATGGAGTTTTTATCTCAGTGGAGGAAGACAGACAGACAAAGAATATGTGAGAAGAGGTGAAGTGATGTGATTGGAAATAATGAAGGGTAAGGAGCTGAGGGCTGGTGTTTACACAGGGGTCAAGGAAAGCCTCTCTGAGTTATTAACATTTAAGTGGACACTTGAATGAGAGACTTAGAGAGCAACCCATGTGGCAATGTGAGGGAAGACCATCCTACCCAGAGGAAGAGCAAATGCAAAGGCCCTGAGCTTGATGTGTCCTAGAAAGAAGAACAAGACCAGTGGGGCTGGAACAGAGAGAGCAAGGGGTGGTGGCAGATGGGGTCAGAGAGGGAGCCCGCCTAGGCTGCGATGGACTCTGGCTTTTTCTCTGAGGAAGGGAGCAGACCAGTTGGCAGCTATTGTAACAATGGCGGTAAGAAATCCTGGGGGAGGTGGGTGGATGGCAGTGGATGAGAACTGGTTGGCTATTGGATAAATTTTGAAAGTGGAATTGACAGCATGCAATGATGGGTTGGAATGTAGGGTGGAGAGACTGGGTGTGAGGTGTGAGCAATATTTTTGTTAAAGTTCGAGTTAATTCACTTGGGGGAGGGCACGGTGGGAAAACCTTCAAAGTCCTCCTCAGGCCTGGTTCTAGTGTGTGCAGACCATTTGACCTTGAGGTTAAGTCAATAGGAGTCGCTAAAAAAGTGACTACTAAGAATAGGATGACATCAGTGGTGACCCCTCTGCCCAAGCCGGTCTTGTTTGGAGAGGCTGCCAAGCTAAACAGTGGTTGTGGGAAAAGACCAAACGCCCATTCTAGTGATCTAGTTCCAGTTCGTTAAGGAAAGGAATAGAAACTAGAGGTGTCAGGACAGACTTTCATGAAGTCTTATTAATACAAATTGCAGGTCTGGGAGTATACTGTGGGACCCAGTCTTGGTTTTTCCCTAATTTTTTCCATTTTTCTCTTTTCCATTTTTCCTTCATTCCCCACCCCCTCCTTGGCCCAACTTTTTGGCTGCAGGAAGGAATAGTTGACCACTGGTTCTTAAACTTCGGCGGGCATCGCAATCCTGGGAAGGCTGGTGGAAACACAGAATGCGGGGCCCCAGGCCGGAGTTCCTCGTTGGTGAGGGTGTGTGTGCGCCCAGAGGGCTGGAGGGGTGGAGATGGAAGGTGCTGGAATGTTGCATTTCTACCAGGTTCCCAGATGGGACTTGAGAAGAACTGGCACTTCTTGTACAGGAGGGCGTGCAGGGCAATGGGATCTTGAACTCCACCTCATAGGGTGTGAATGGGGAAGGTTCCAGAAGTTTACAGTCGCTTGGGAAAAGGTCCGCTTCCTCCAAGGTGTTTCTCCGCTGCCCCCACACAGGTGAAAATTCGGAGTGCAGAGAAGGAGTCAAAGCGAAGCGAAGGAGCTGGAAGTCCTCGGTCAGACAGCCTCTCGAGCTCCCCAGTGGAGCGAAGGCGGGAAGACGGCCCGGGCCAGCCCCCTGCTCCTCAGAGGGCGCGGACCTGGAGGAGGCGCCCCAGACGGCGACGCCTCTCGCCCGTCGGAGGAAGTTTGCGCTTTAATTACGGCGCGGGGTTCGCCGTCGCGTCAGCCTCCCGGAGCGAGCAGCAGGCGCCGCCGGAGCGGTCAGTGCCCCGGGGGAGCGGGCCGGGCAGTCGCCGCGCTCAGCACAGCCAGCGCCGCGGCCATGGGCGGCTCGGCCTCCAGCCAGCTGGACGAGGGCAAGTGCGCCTACATCCGAGGTACGCCCGCCCGCCGGACCCAGGGACCGGCTGGCCCCCCGCGGCACCGCCCCGCCGCCCCAGAGGGGGCGCCCTCAAGGCCGGGGGGCAGCGCGGCCCCGGCTCTCTGCACGCGGGGCGCGGGGATCCCCGACGCGCACGCCGCGGGCCGAGCCGGGGGTCCTGTGAGCAGCGGGAGCGCAGGTCGCCGGCGCGCGGGCGGGGACCGGGGCCGGGATGGCTTGGGCGGCGCGGCGGGACGGTGGGGAGACGCAGGTGCAGGATGCCGGGTGGGGACGACTTCGCCTCCTCTGCCCCGTCGCCCGGGGTCAGTTCTGCCCCCGCCCAGGCTCGCTTCTGGTACCTGGCCCTGGACTTAGTCCTGAGCCGTTTCTGAACCTGCCGCGGAGAAAACAGCGGGGATATCCCTGGTTTCTGGAGATGCCCCTGGGGATTCCCGGCGACCGAAGCAGAATTTCCCTCCTAGAGCTGATGGCCTTTTCTGAAACGCGGCGTCGGCCGCCGCTTCTCTCCAACCTCACTTGCGGGATGATTTCATCAGAGGCAGAAAGGACGATGTCATGACGTTCCCAAGTTGCACTGTTCCCTTCCCTCCCCGGAGAGGGGCGAAAGCAAAAGAGGAACACTGGCATGTTTTGCAACAATTGCTGAAGTTACAGATGGGGAGAAACTCATTGAGGGAGACCGTCAGAGATGTAGTGACTCAGAAGAGAGCGTGAGGCAGAAGAAAACAAAAACCAAACTGAACTGAAACTGCAGGAAGTCAAGGCTCTTTATCTCCTGGGTGTACTTGGCTCCTCTCTCCCCACCCCCCAACCTTGCCCTCAACCACTGCTTATCATTTGGTAATCTTGTCAATATAGTGTTTTTTTTTTCTGGCTTCAAAAATAGCTTCTAAACTAGGTATTAAACTCTAGGTTTTAACCTAATTCTCTAAATAAATAGTTAAGTTCTTCCCAATACCTGTTTCTGGTCCTTGAACCTTTTCCTAAGAGGAAGGCATTCATTTGCTGTCTTTATTCTATGATTTGTTTTCAGTCACCACAGCGTTTAAAACCATTTTCAAAGGCTATCAAACCAGGGCAACTTGAAGAGCAATCTAATTGATTTTCCAGATTCCTGCTCCGCTACTTTTAGAAGTAAAAGATCATCAATAACTCATGCTGTCAGGGATAAAAAGTGGTCAAGTAGCACTTTGCTGTTGTTTATTAAAAGGGAAAAAGATGGATGATTTATTTCTTTTAGTAAAAGAGCTAAACTAAGCCTGTCTTAGTCTTAAAAATTTGGCCATATGCTTGTTTTCACCAGTGTATAGGGACTGAAAAGAAAAGTGTAGTAGAACACAGGGAGAATAGGGAGAAAGCGTTTGCATTTGGTTGTTAGCAAAATTATGTTCATGGCATTTATTTTAGAAGACTTTATTTTACTGGAAGGCTTATGAGCACCTGAAGTTAAAGCATGGTCATCTACTGTAATCATCTGAAGCCCAGCAAGGTGAAGGATTAACTTGCTTCAAAAAGACTTCATGGTCACGACAGTTGTTGCTGCTGATGCAAACATTGTACTTAGGAGAAGAAAATGTATTACCTTCTTTATTCTGAAATTACATCATTACACATACACGAGTATAAGGGAGTTAGGGCGCATGACGAGCTTGTAATGAATGTGTTTGAATGAGTGAAACTATAGCAGATGGTGTGAAAATCATTACATCCTCGAGTCTTGTTCAGTTTTATCTCCTCATTCTATATTCAGGAAGGCACTTCTAAGATATGCTTTGGGGAGAGGGAAGAGAGGAGTTAAAGTTAGAATACTGCCAGGGAGAATGACTCTTTGCTTCGCGTGAGAATACCAGTCTTGCCAAAAGAGAAAAGAACCTTGGAAAAATGCATGGTGTTGTGAATTGTTAGTGTGTGAGCAAATGAAGGTCACGGGGCTGTAATTTCCTGATGGTTTTCAAGCCCCAGCTCCCGGAACAGAACGGTAGGCCAATCTTTACCTCTTTGTCAATCTTTTAGCCTATAAATATTCTCAAGCTTAGATTGAATTGTAAGCAAAATGGTTGAAGGTTTGACGGTAAAGTTTAAATACAATTTTATGACCTGTTTCTCATAAAGTAGCCACCAGTGAAATATTATAGATTTGAAAGCTCCTGTAGCTGAGACAATAACTTTCTTTCAAGCTTGATAAACTTTGCTAACACGGAGAATAGCGAGTCATATATTTTGAGCGACTTTTGTTAACTTCGTTTTGTGTGTGTTATAAGCAGCTGTACTTCTAGTGTGCTAATGACGCTAGATCAGCATTTATTTCTAGACAGATCATTTAACAACTGCCATTCGGTTTGTGTGCCTCGAAACATCTGTGTCACATGGATGTTTTGAAAATACATTGTTTCTTAGGATTTAGTCAATCTCTAGGTAAAGATATAACAGATGTGTTACGGAGTTACTTCATTTTTAAAGATACTAGTTTTCAAAATTACTACCATACTCACGTTTTGTACAACAGAATAAATTTTTAGGATTGTTTTAGTAACTTCCCTGATAAGACATTTCTATTAATAAATAACACCGGGACCAACTTATAATCACATGGGCAGTGTCATGTGTTATCCTTTAGTGATGCTTTTAGCACTGACCTGAAAGCATCTTCCTTTAACGAGGAAGAAAGCTCTTATGTGATCCAGTCATCAGTGGTCAATTTAAAGTGCTCTTCTCTCCTTATGCCAGGTTTCCTTTTCCTTTAAAACTTTTGGTATGCTCGAAATTGAACTATAGCTAAAAAAAAGCACAATGTGTTTTCCTATTTAAGCAATAATTTTATTTTCTTTTAAAAATCACCATTGAATTTCTTATGAATCAAAAAAAAAAAAAAAACAAACCTAAAAACTCTCCCATATACGAAGTCCCGTGGAAGGTCAGAAAAGTACTGGGAAATCAGTGCCGCAGCTGAGAACTATGGGATACACAGGTCTGGGTAGGCTGGGAGGCACTTCTAGGTCTGCGAGCTGCAGAGAGCAGTTAGGAAAACTGTTCTTTTCACAGATTTGCTATTGCATAGTCCGTCATACTTAATGGGTGAAGGGCCCAGTGGCTTCCTCTGACGTGCTCATCTATGACCTGATGCTTATAAAGTAAGAAATGAGTTTCAGCTTAAAAACATGTATTTCTCTCAGGGGAGTTCTCTCATATTTATACCACAAGGGTTAACTAAGGCGGCTAGATATAACATTTATGCTGAAAACAGTGACTAGAATGAAGTCTCCATGGGCCAGGTGGAGGATGGGGAGAGCCGTACGTGTTTGCAGTCCACTCAGTCTAGACGTGCAGTGCTGGTCCACGTGTTTGCTGCTTCTTCAGTCATAATTTGTTGGTGGGAGATGGACACAAAAGCTGGTCTGATTTAACCCCTGGATAATTGTGAGAGTAATCTTAAGAGTCCAGGTTCAGCTTATCTGGCTAGCGACGGCAGTATACTGTGATGGAAAAGTTAGGATATGGATGGAGTATGGTAGACACTGTTGGATGTCAGCCCAACATCCTTTCCCCGGTCCTGTTTCTAACAGAACCACAGTTTTGTTCGGGTAGTGAGACTCCTCCATGTAGCCCTCTGTTTCGGAGAGGCTCCATTTGTGGCCCCTGAGCAGTGGGTGCTGATTGGTCTGTGCCTTTCATGGCGGTGTGGTCCCCTTGCCAGTGATTATACTAGGCATGGGATTGTGATGCTATCTGGCCAGTGATGCTTAAGGGGAAGTTTGCTGGCTTCTTCTCAGAAAGATTTCTCTTCTTTTAAAAAGGAGACAAAGCAAAGGGTACTTCCCCTCCTCCTTCTTTGGCCTTTGTTGCAAATTTGTTTGAATGGGCTGCCTGGAACAGTGGTTTTGATCTTGATGAGCAGGAGGGGAGCTAGTTTAAAGACAAAGCCTGAACTTGGAGCACTGCGAGGATGAGGTAACCTCAGAGAAGAGAAGCCTGAGCCCAGGCAAGCTTTGCTGACCGCCTGCTCACTGTGCCTGCATGCTTCATGTTATAAGAGATACTAAATCCCTTTTGAGTGGGGCTTGTAGAGATTGCTAATTATCCCCAATATCATTCTCCCCTGCTACCTTTAATAATAGAATCCCCAAATTTTAGCATGTGAACTCCCATAATAATGATATTGCCCAGCCTCCTTTGCAGCTAGATGGAGTGATGTAACTGAGTTTTGGCCAATGGCATGTAGGTAGAAGTGTTGTATGTGCTGTTTCCAGAAAGTGACATGAAAGGGGAAGGGTATGACCTTCTTTGTCTTATCCTTCATGCTGCTGGCTGGATTGTGACCATGGCTGGAGCCATTATTTTGGAGTATGAGGTGTTCATGCAGAACAGAGTAACTGAACAAAAGGAGCCTAGCTTCCTGCTTATAGTAGAACCTCCAAACCAGCCCTGGACTACTTACCTCTGGAGCTTAATAAGAGAGAAATAAACTTCCATTTTATTTAAGCCAGTGCTATTTGTGATATTACTGTTATCGAAAGACAAATCTTATCCTAACATATAATTGTCTTCTGTTTCTTGTGGCCAAAAGCATCCTAACCAATACGCTAAATATTGCCTTATTGGGTCCCTTTTAAGAAAAATTAATCCAAAGAAACTAGAAAGTGGATAAAGATGATACTATTACTATTTGCCTGAATTTATAATTTATAGAAATGAATGGACTCTTCTAAGAAGTGAGGAATTGCAGCTCCCCTTGGTGAGAGTGGCAGAGATGGGGGAAAGAAGTGGGAGAGGGTTCAGTACAAATAATGATATTGATCATTTTATATTTTGTTAAGAAAATGCCTTCGAGCATGCCAAACTACCGACGAAGCTCTCCAATAGCAGGAGTTTCAAATAAGAAAAACCACTGCAGAGCAGGAATATCTAGTGTCAGTAATCGCTTTCTACTTCCTTCGATCTTTGTAAGTGGAAACGAAGACCTTGAGAATAGGACCCTCTTTACGAAGCCCCAAATCTAAGGTTGCAAAGTCATAAAGGATTTTGTGAATTAAGAATTTCTGAGAGTCAATCAAAAGGAAAGCAAAAACAGTAGACTGTGACAAAGGAACATTTTCTCCTGTACTTGCGGAAGGAACAGTGACCTTCCCTTTTGTAGGTTCTAATACAAGCCTTGACGAACTCCCTAGAGTCAGATGCTGAATCAAGGCCTGGTCTTGATGAAAGCACGTCTTTTTGCCATGGACATCGGCAGCAAGAGGACCACATAATCAAGGCTGCTGCAGTAATAGTAGCTACCAGGGTAACGATAGTAATTTTTATTATTTTATTTTTACTGTGGACTACTGAACTGATTGTAGTTTACTCTGTTGTAATCTTTGAGAGGGTCAGAACTGGGTTCACAGGTAGAAAGTGCAACCGCAGGAGCCCAATTTGTAACAGTAGTTTCTACTTTAATTAACATAAATGTGCTGTGAAAGTTTTACAAAATATGCAGTATGAATTACGCCAGTGAATTTTCATCTCCTAATCAAAAATTTTAAATTTTTTTGGCAGTATAGCTAGGTAACATCACTCTGAGAAACAAGGTACATGAAACAATTTGCATTGTGCAATGGGAAACGAAGTCAGAAGTGAAGATAAAAGTATTAATATAATGGAAAGGAAGACAAAAGAATAAAAGCACGATTCATGTGCTGCAGTCTGTTTAAAGCACTTTAGTAGAGTGCAGGACATGAAGGCTAAAATCCTAATAGTTCCAGAATAGTGCGCGCACACACACACACACACACACACACACACACACACACACACAACTAAACAAAACCCTAAATGCAATACAGATTTTCTCCTTTGAAACTGGAAAATTCATTTTAAAGAGAGACTAGCAAGTTTCTGCCAATAAGAAAATATAAGCCAGCTTTTAAAAGTATTCCCCACCTCCCCAGCCTTTTTTTGGTACTGCATGTTTTCTTCTCACTTAAAGGACAGAATAAAAGATTTAGAGATATGAAAGTAGTCAATTCCGTTTTGCAAATTGCAAAATCTAAGATCCAAAGAAAAATTTATATTTCTGTGCTTGATGTATGGAATGAGCCTATAGGATTAAAATACATTAATAGTTTTTACTAGGAGCCTCAAAGTGATTTTTCAAAAAGTCCATAGTCTCAAGGAATTTTGGAAGAAGAGTAAATGTCTCTGTGCCAAACCATGTGGATTTTTTTTCTTTTTCCTTTTGAAAACTATTTCTATTTTTAAATGAAACATAGGTTCAGAAAACTACACAAAACAAATGCATAGCTCAGTGAATCATTATGACGCAAATATCCATGTAGCCGTCACCCAGGTCAAGAAGGAGAACTTCACAGGTCATTGCAGAAGCTTTGCATGTGCCCTGTCCTGGTTCTAGACCTCTTTGTCCCCCCCAAAATAACCACTATTTTCAGTTATCTATTTCTGCCTAGCTTAGAGATACTGGCTCTTAAAACAAGTATTTATTTGTTCACAATTCTGTTATCTGGACTGGGTCCAGTTGGGCACTTCTACTTTTTATTTTTGCTGGTGGTCATTCCTGTGGCTGCGTTCAGCTGGCAGATCAGCTGGTGACTGGATTTAGTGGAGAAGGCTTTCTTTCTCTCTAGGTGGCCTTTCTCCATTCTCTCTCCAGCAGGGTACTGGACTTTTTAAATGGTAGGTCAGGATTTGCAAGAGTGCAACAGCTTCTAGAAGCTGCTAGGACTTCTTATAGCTTAGGCCTGGAATGGCACAGTATTTTTCTGCCACATTTTTAAACAATTTTTTTTTTATTTTTTAGAAACAGGATCTCACCCTGTCACCCAGGCTAGAGTGCAGTGGCACACTCATAGCTCACTGTCACCTCGAACTCCTGGGCTCAAAAGATCCTTCTACCTCAGCCTCCTGAATAGATGGGACTGTAGGTGTTCACCACCATGCCCCGATCATTTTTTTGCTTTTTGTAGAGACTGAGTCTCGTTGCGTTGACCAAACTGATTTCAACCTCTGGTCCTCAAGCAATTACAGATGTGAGGTACAATGCCTGGCCCTTCTCTGCCACATTTTGTCGGTTAAAGCAAATCTCAGGGCCAGCCCAGAATCACGAGGAGGGGACTACACACAGGCCTGGATACCATTAGGTGTGGCTATTTAGTGGCTACCGGAATAGCCCAGTACTAGATTAATTAATAGTCCATGAATAGCGTAATTAGATTTTATAATAATGTCTTTCTCATATTTACGTATGGTTTTATCATGTGTCAATAAAAATTTTTTTTAAAAAGCCTAAAAACCCAAAATATCTGCAAAACACAATAAAGTGAAGTGTAATAAAATAATGTATGCCCAGGCCGGGCGCGGTGGCTCACGCCTGTAATCCTAGCTCTCTGGGAGGCCGAGGTGGGCGGATCGTTCTGAGCTCGGGAGTTCGAGACCAGCCTGAGCAAGAGCGAGACCTCATCTCTACCAAAAATAGAAAGAAATTA
>CAUYSK010029612.1:0-13059 GCA_963575035.1 Avahi laniger | reverse complement strand
GCATCCACCTTGGAGCCTCACATTATACCCACTGGAGAAGCCAAGCCCTTTACCCCAGTCTGGGCCATGCCAAAAGGTCCCGGGTTCATCCCCAGGAAGAGAACTTGCTTGGGACCCTGGCAGTAGCGAGTCACATAGTTGTGATGTGGCTCCCACGCATACTCCACAGGATTGTAGATGATGCCCACTGGCTCTGAAAACTGCAACTGGCTCAGCTCAGCATTGAGCCGAAGCTCCTCCTCCAGGAAGCCCTCAGCCAAGCTTCGAGGACAGGGCTGGGGCTCCATCAGGGCACCTGTAGGCTCACAGAGGGACCCCAGTGGGAAAGCCTGGGGCACAGCGATACTGTTGTCACCTGGTCCAGCTCCCCATCTTGTTTCCGGTTCCTTTCCCCACCCCCGGCGTGAAGGGCAGTGGGAGTCGAGGAATTTTCTTAAGTATTCTTACCAAATTATCTATTTTTTGAGGGGGGGAGACAGTCTCTGTTGCCTGGGCTAGAGTGTAGTGACGTGATCATAGCTCATTGCAACGTTAAACTCCTGTGCTCAAGCAATCCTCCTGCCTCAGCCTCCTGAGTAGCTGGGACTATAGATGGGTGCCACCACGCCTGGCTAATTTTTTCTATTTTTTTTTTTGAAGAGATGGGGGTCTTGCGCTCAGGCTCATAGGTGGTTTTTGTTTTTTTTCTTCTTTTTTTTTTATACTGGGTGTCGCTCTGTTTCCCAGGCTGGTCTTGAGCTCTTCGGCTCAAGTGATCTTCCTGCCTCAGCTTTCCAAGTAGCTGGGATTACAGGTGAACATCACCATGTCTGTCTGCATAAGGTTTTTAATACATATTAATAGTGCAACTAAAAGAAATGTAGTTGGGTGTCAGCACTCCTGATGGGCATCTACTGTTTTGGACATTAATGCTTTTACAGTGAATTATACTGAAGAGTTATGCTGTTATTGGTGAAGGTATTTTAAAAACAACCATTTAAATTTCTTACTGTAACAGTTTTTGTACCCTCAAATGTAGTAATTCTACAAAATTATTTGTTTCAGCAATTTAAAACATGGTGTCAAGTTGTTTCCTTGTTTGATTTATCTAACTTGCTACCAGGCACCGGATAGTAGTTCAGTTTATCACTTCTGCAGTTAGTTGAATTGAATGTAATGTGAAGACATGGTTTCTGTTCAAATCTTTTTTTTGAGACAGAGTCTCACTCTGTTGCCCAGGCTAGAGTGCCATGGCGTCATCCTAGCTCACAGCAACCTCAAACTTCTGGGCTCAAGCGATCCTCCTGCCTCAGCCTCCCGAATAGCTGGAACTAGCCCGGTTAAGTTTTTCTACATATTGTTAGTTGTCCAGCTAATTTCCTTCTATTTTTAGTAGAGACAAGGTCTTGCTCTTGCTCAGACTGGTCTTGAACTCCTGAGCTCAAACGATCCACCCACCTCGGCCTCCCGGAGTGCTAGGATTACAGGCCTGAGCCACGCGCCTGACCTCAAATCTTGAAGTTACTAAAGAGCTTCCTGTCCTTAATTTGGGGGATTTTGGTCACTCTTTCAGTTAAATCATGTTTGAAGCATTGTAGAGAGCTGTCCATTTGCTTTTCTATGTTTATCGTCACTGATAACCTGACTGAATGGCTTTACCCCCGTCAGCTAATAAATGATTTCTCTTCTCATTTGATTGGTAGCATACCGTGGAACCAGGACCAAATTGGGAAAATGTGGCAGAGCACTCTCTTAAGGAAAATAGTTTTCATGTTTATTTTTGTTTTGTCAACCAAAATTTATTGGTAACTACAATAATTTAAGTAAACCTTATTAAAACATTGTCAAGTGCATAACTTCACAAAGTATGTAACTTCTGGAGAAAGTGGGGTTTCATTTGTAGGAATCAAATGAAATTTCTAATTTGAGTGATTAAATATTTTGATCCTTTTAGTGATTTTGTAAATGTTTATTTAGTCTTTTGCTAAAACATAGCTAAAAAACCATTTATATAATTTTGAATTATAAAATTAGGTTTTGTGTAAGAAACATTTACATATATAATTATTATAGATTATTGCATTATCAGCCAGGTTAAGAAATAAGCTTACATGTTAGATTTGATTTCTTCTGTTTGTTCCTGGAAAAAAGATTGGTATAACAATACAAGTGTGCGTGTTTAATTTGGACATTGCGGGGCCCAATATCTGCTCTGTCACTTTTATGTGTGATACTGAATAGCTTACCTAAATCTCTGAGCCTCAGTGTCCTCACCTGTAAGAAAGGGGGTCAGGATGAAGCAAAATGCCAACAGGTGCTTACTTAAGCAGGACACTTGACATGTTGTCAACATATGTTAGGGCCAGTACCGCCTCTCACAGCAATATTCTATAACAGTATTATGGTTGAAAAAAACACTGAAATTCCAGGTAGAAGATCTAGATTTAAGTCATATGCCTTTTGTGTTACTACCTATGTTTTCATGAGTCAGGTTCAGTTTTCTCCTCTGTAAAATGGGGTTCTGAAAATTAAATGAGGTAATGAGTAAGTGTTTCAGACCTAGGCTTTTATTCTTTGTTATCCAACTTATTTATATCCTGATTTATTTCCCAGTGATTAACGTTACTGTTTCTGTGCAAGGGAAGAATTGTGCTTCAAGAGCATTAACCTAGTAGTTGCATGTTGGCTATATTTATTTGGCAGAGCAGAATGTAGGAAACAATGTGATGTCCTTCCAGGAGGTTGTCTGTATGTGTGTGCACACATTCAGCCATTAAGTGGTTTTAAGCAGGGGTGGGGAAGGGCCAGAGTGTTGGACTACTGTGGTAAAATCATCTGTTTGAAAAGATGATTGTGGCTACAGAGAGGGGTTTCATTGGACCAGGTCCCTTGTTTCTGTTCTTCATTAGTTTCTTCCCACCTACTCTGTAAGAGTTCTTTCCTATACGTAATTCTACCATAATTATCAGCTTTCTGAAGGATGACCTACATTTTGTAATCTGCATTCCCCACAACCTGTAATAAATCTAAATCTTAGAAATATGTAATTTTTCTGACAGTGGATTGAAAGATTTTCATCAGTTAAATCTACCCTTTCAAACAGGAAATAGTTTTACTTTCTCAGCACATGCTATTTAATCCTAGCAGGAAAACTTTATCATCTTCCATTCTTTACAGGAGCTGTTCCACATACCTAGAGTATAACAGAACCTTTCTTGCCTATTGCTTTCCTTGGAAGCCCTTTTTATGGCTTACTTTTATTAAAAATTTCCTGATCAGTCATCCTAAAGTAATTTTAATTGCTTTATGACAGTAAATGTATGTATTTATTGATAAGTTATCAGTTTTACTTTATTTGTGTAGCTGGACTATTCTTTCTTGTAACTATTAATACATAGTACCAAAATTGTAGCAAAAACAGTGTGAATTCTTAGTAGATTTAAAATGTGATATATACACTTCTTACTGTATCATTTTAATAATGAATTTTTTTTTATGTTTTTATGTAAGAAAGGTGGGGTAAGGAGGAAAGAGGGACAGATACTTGCCAAGGCAATTGCAGAGCAGCAGTAAAACTTGGTGGTTAGCCATGTATCTGTTCATTTATATGCATGGGTATGCTATTTATAGAAAGTAAGCTTTAGAAACTGGAGCTCTTTTCAATTTAATGACTTCCATGGAATGAACATGATGCAGTAATATTAACATCAGGAGAAGCATTGTTTAAAGGAACCCCTGTCCTGTCCGTTAACCAATTTTAATTCCCTTTGAGACAGGTGTATGGGTGATTTCCTCTTTTTCAACATAGAATAGAATACTGGTCATTCAGGAGTGGACCTGGCACCTTGCAAGTCTTCATACCTGTCATTTAAGTTATCTTTGTTCCTGGAAAAGAAAACTGAAGAAACAGTTGGGGCAAACAGTTTTGTGGCATTTTACTGGAAAGATCTCTATAGAGCAAGGGCTGTTGGGCCAATAACTTATATTCCTTACTCATGTGAGGGTTCACGTTAAAAATGACAGTATTACATAATAGTAGGCAGCAACTTTTTTGTTTTTCTTAGTCATGGCAGCAATTAACACAATGCACTAGTGGCTTAACATACCAACACTTAAGTCCTTATTTTTTGTTTTTGTTTTTAAGTCATTGAAATTATGAAACTATCATTCAAATGGAAGCATTATAGTTCTTCGGAACCATTATGATCTCAAAAGGAAAGGAGAATGATACAGATACACTGGCTGAGGTGTTTTGAGGTGCATCGAAGTGTTCCAAGCTGGGACTTACCTTAACATGTTCTTGAAGTACCATGGCGTGGATTAAAAGGTATGCTTTGGAAATCTCCCAGTGACCCCAAGGTCATGGGTAGAATGAATGCTCATGATTCTATATTTAATTATTGCATATTTTAAGATATTTTAATATTTAGATTGCAGATGTGGTTGTGGATTTATGGTAGTATTTTTTGTTAGAAAATCAAAAACCTTTTGAGTGAATTTTCTTTTTCCTTTTTTGAGACATTGTTACAGAAGATACTGGGGTAGATATTTTCCCTAGGTTTTAATAGTAATAGTCTATAATCTTTTTCACCAAATAGTTTAGAGGTTATCATGTGTTAGTCTGTAATTGTCTTTCTGGTTTACATCATAGACTAGTTCTCCGCAGTACTCTCATTTCATCATAGCTGGAAGAGGAAATAGTTGGGGCATTAATTTAACCGATCAAAACAATTCTTATTTGGGCCATTTATAGTACAGTTTTATCTTTTAAGACAAATTTTAAGAATTTTCACTTTGAGGAAAATAAGTAATTTTTAAAATTAATATTGTGATTGTTGTCTATTCATGAATATATGTATACATTTAATCATTCTTCTGTTTGTGGTATGTAGTTTTGCTGTTATTTGTGGTTACTAGTAGAGTTAATTCTAGACTTCATAATACCTACTTAGGCATCAAAAATCTTTGAGGTTTTTATATTCTTAAAATTTTGAGTGATGTAGTCAAAACTATTTCTTAATTATTTGAAGTCTTGGAAACCTAATTTTTGTACTGTGTTTGCTATTAAATTTTTTTTGTAGGGTGGTAGAAGTGAACCAACTCAGAATACTGATCTCGTTAATGTCACGTCAGGTTTAGAATTCTTTATCTTTTAGACAATGAAGGAAAGTATATTAGGAAGGCAGAGGTTTAAATCATGGGTAGATAAATTTAATAGAAATACACTGGAGCAGTCCATAATTTTTATCATCTATGCTACCTTATGCTAAGATCCTTTTGGCATGTCAGCAGTTAAATTATTAATGGAATTTAGTTATTAAAGCTAGGACAAAACTGCTTTATATTAAATTCTAGTCCCTAATGATAGTGATCTAATTAAGTTCCAAGGTGGAGTCATCTGCTTATTAGCCAAGGCAATCATTCAGTTCAATCAGGAATGTTATGTCTGATGGCACAGAATAGTATCTGCCCTCCAAAAAGATATTCTTGGACATAGTGGTTTCTAGATAGTGTTCAGTGCATTCTTTACAAAATATGTTTCTCTATAATACTTGTTGCTTCAACTTTAGCATTCTTTTTGTGGGTAGCACTTGAGCATCCATTTTTTTTTTTTTTTGAACTTTACAGAGGTTTTTTGATGCACAGCTAGAGTTGCAAACGAATGAACTGTTCTCTTTGGAAGAGCTTATAGCTTTGTGGTTAAGCGCTTAGACTCCGGGGTCACCTGACTTGTGTTTCAAATATAATGCTTACCTTGTTGTTGTGACCAGTTGTAAGAATGACCTGGAAAAAGCCATAAATTTATATATTAAAATGATAATTACAAGCATATTATTATATAATCATATAATATAATTTATATATCAGAGATATATAGATAATGGTACACATGTACTTAGAGCAGGTTTGGGCATTTAGAAGCCACTCTTAGATATCTAGTGGTGATGATTATTAAATGCCAGATCAGGACCTCATTGGAGTGGGAGGGGTGGTGCTTTACATTTTTTTTATCCTGAGTCTTGTACTTTCTCCTATACTGTTCTGAGAGTTAAAGAATCCATCACTATTTGGCTGATGTTTTCAGTCATTCAGACCTTTTCTCATCAGTGAAAGAAGGTGGCCACTGGAGACTGCTTCTTTATCTATGATCCTCTTATCCTGCTAGGTTGATTAGTGTGTTCTCTAAAACTGTTTTTTTCAAATTACGTGTTTCAGCACATTGATTAGTGGGTCAAGAAATCAATTTAGTGGATTATGACCAGCATTAAAACATGTATTAGAATAGAAAAATGTCAGTACACTGAATATAGAAAAGAATGTATTTTTTAAAACTTCTGTTTCAGTTTTTAAAAACGGTTTAAATAAACAAAATATATACACATTTATGTGGATATCGATTGGGTTTAGTTCTACTAAGAGTATGCCTCCCTTAATCACAAACATCCCTGAGAAGTGATATTGTCTTATATTGTTTTGCCTTACTGAAAAGTAGTGACCAGGATAAGTTCCAGTCTGTGGCTTCTTAGGGGTATGCCATATCCCCTACATCACCTTCAAGGTTCCCCTTGCCATCCTTTTTCTTTGAAGTAAAATTTATTACAGAAGACTGACTTATCTGTGGAGTAGAAGAGAATAGGAGAACATCAATAGCTTTCCAGTGGCATTGACCAAGCCTGTTTTATTAAGTAGAGTGATCTCATATCCTGCCCCTTGGCATACTTTCTGGTGTTTATCAACTCATAGATCAATGGTTTTCAAACTGTCAGTGGCAACGCATTCTGGAATCAATTTAAGAAGTTGTTCTCTTTCCCCCCTCTAATTAAATGAAACAGAAAAAAACAGAATAGAAAATGTCATGAATGTATCACACAACATAGTTTTATAAAATGTTTGTATCAATGGTATGTTTAGGTACTGGATTGCAAAGGCCTACGTTCTAGTAATGATCAACTGGGAAATTATATGAAACTCAGTCTTACAAATCCTTACTGCCAAACTGACCTCAACCACAAAAGCCTTCAGATATATCTAAGGAAAGTATTATCAGATCAATAGTCTTATCTCTGATGGTGAGGAATAGTTGATTAGCTGTGAAACCACTTGTTTTTTCAGTTTTTTTGCTTTATTGTTTTGTGAAGGTATGTGTGTGTTTTGGTTTGCCCTGGTAAATATTTAAAGTTTCATAAGGGAGAAGTTTACAATAATTCATAGTTGTGGAGGATTTTACTCTTGCTTTGAACTGATGGAAGAGACCCATGCATTTAAAAAAAATATAAAAAAACTGATGATCCACAGTAAACCTCACTCAATTCATTTTTCATTTATATGTTACGACCTGGTCATATAATAGGGGCTTCTTTAATTTAGAAGATAAAAGTAAAGTTTAATGTGGCAAAAAATTAAGTATAAATCAGATATATGACAAATATTTAAGGTAGTTAAATGTTCAAATGTTAGAACTTCTGTTTTTGTGAGGATTTCAATAACATTTAAAATTTTATTTTACTTGGATTAGTGCCTATGCCTGCTGTAATGTCCTCAAAATAGCAGATATTAATATTTGCTTTACAGATTTATTGAGGATGACCACAGAGTTTCTAGTGAATATTTTAAAATAAATAAGGCTTCAAAGTAGGGCAGTATGTATGTTTTGAGTTTGTGTCTAAAATACAGTTTCTTCTTCCCTAGAAAACAGTAAGAGGATGAAGACTTCTGGTAAATTGTTTCATAACAATGGAATTTGTACATAATTTTCTACACTTGGGATTTGGAAAATGGAAGAATTCTTTGCCAGAAGAGGAGGACAAAAGATAATAAGCATAATTCATCTTTTTCTGCAAATTCTTGGAAATTGAGTTCAAGTACATAGTTTAGTTTTCTGAATTGGGCACGATATGCTCCTTAGAAAGTAAAGTTTTCAAATTGCAGAAGATAAAGTAGTAATCTCTCAATCAGTGGGTTAACTACTCTGATGATGGTTGCCTGTCTTTGTACAGTTGTGTGCAGACACACGTTATTAGTGGTGGAGGCGTTAGCGGTGGAGGCAGTGAATGAGAACATGAGGATTTAGGGTATAGAAGAGTTGAATTCCTTTTTTCTGTTACTTTGTTTCCCCAAATTCCCCACCCCCCATTCCCCCCAGTCATTTATCTTCTCCCAGATTATCCAGTTCTTCCTGCACTTTTCAATAGCATTGTTTGGCCTTTTGTCATTATAAGGAGATTGATTCTTTTTACCTTCTTATATCACCGCTTTCCACCTCACACTGGTTATCCTGGTGGAAACACAAGATTTCATGTTGTTTCTTTGTGGCATTTGTTTCTTCAAATCTGTGTCTCTTTCCTTTGGTTATCCATCATATGTGATAGCAACTTGTATCCTTTTTCTTTGGCAGATTTCTCCTTCTAGAGTGTACTTTAGAAGGAAGCTAAGCTACGTTCTATTTAGTTGGCCCCAAACTGAGATCATTGCCCAGAGGTGACACCACAAGGGTGATGGAGGGATTAAAAATGTATGTAGAAGGTGTTGATGCGGTAGCAGCTAAGCAGCTAGATTAATCAAATGTGTATGGAATTTATTAAAACTCCTTTGCTGTTGAAATTCCTGTGGAAAAACTAGCCTTGTGAGTGAGAAATTCTAGCCCAGGGGCAGGGACAGGCCAGACACAGGTAACATAAATATACCATACTCTTACAATACAGGGATGATTTGGAACAGGTAAGACCCACTGAAAGCATTCACATTTGAAATAAACACTGTTTTTTGCTCTGTAGGGAGCCAATTTTCAATGCTTGCTATAGACCCCAAACCTCCTCCTTCCCCTATCCCCATTAACAGATTATTTTCTTGACTTTGTTTATTTTGTTGACTTCTGTATTCCCAGCTCTTGGGCCAGTGAATACTCATAGCAAGTACTAAGTAAATATTTGTGAAATGAATGAGCTTTTGATAATACTGGGTTGTTTTTGTTTTGTTTTTTTTTTGAGACAGAGTCTCACTCTGTTGCCCTGGCTAGAGTACCCTGGCATCAGCCTAGCTCACAACAACCTCAAACTTCTGGGCTCAAGCGATCCTACTGCCTCAGCCTCTCGAGTAGTTGGAACTAGAGGCATGCGCCACCATGTCCAGCTAATTTTTTCTATATGTTTTTAGTCATCCAGCTAATTTCTTTCTATTTTTTAGTAGAGATGGGGTCTCACTCTTGCTCAGGCTGGTCTCGAACTCCTGACCTTGAGCCATCCACCCGCCTCGGCCTCCCAGAGTACTAGGATTACAGGTGTGAGCCACCGCCCCCGGCGCATTTTAGTTTTATTTTTAAGGAATACCTGGACTTTGAGGGAACATAACTTGGAAATAGTTTACATAATAATTCAACAGATTTTTCTCACAATGGTAGTTAATCCAAGTGTGAGATTATTTATAGGGAAAGACTGACTGTGACTTACCCTCATATCCCGCAGACGAAAAGCTTTGTATTTCAACTGAAACATTTCCATATTTGGGATTGACCAGATTTGGTTTGTTAGGAGGTGGACAGTTGCCCTTTTATGGCTGCTAGATTCTCCATTGCTCTCTTTTATTTCTCTTCAACTTGGTAGCTCTGACACTCCCTCAAGCAATCTTTTTCTTTTCTTTTTTTTCCCCCTTGTTCTTATGTGCTCAGTTGTTCTCTCTCTGCTTTCTTTCCTCTCTCTCATTCCCTTTCTCTCTCTCTCCTTTTCCTTCCCTCTCCTTTTCCCTCCCTCATTTACATGCAACCCAAACAAACGAAAGAATTTGCTCTGCACCCTGCCTGTGAAAGAATCATATGTGAGCAGTGCTTTTGAGTCATCGAACTGGGCAGATCAAGTGAGAAGTGATCTGACCAACAAGGCTTAAGTCAGAAGAATGCTATGAAAATAGCATAAATCTTTAGGGGCCTAGGAGGATGTCTAGAAGTTAAGAAAGCTGACCCAGGACAAGTATTAATAGTATTTCTCTTTCAGAATAAAGAGCATATTGAGTATAATGACCAGACCAGTAAAATTAATTTTGGAGAAATACTAGAACCAAATCAAAGCATTGATGGATAGAAGGAAAAAATTAACAGTTAGAATGAGTCCCTTTCAACTTTGATTTCCTCCCCTCAAAGTTCAAATTTTTACTTAGAATTAAGGATTTCTTTTGAATCTTAAACTTTCCTTTACACCTTGAGTTGCTTACATTTAAAAGCACAGGTAGCTAATTATATAGCATCATTATTATTGGCTTAAACATAATGTCATATTAGATTATTGCTGTTATAATAAAAAATTACTTGGGTGAAATTGCTGAGACCTGCAAGTGATATTTGCAAGTATTGCTCTCAATTAGTTTTAAACTCAACAAAACTACATGAAGGAACTTGTAAGGTGTATTGAGAGCCCCTTTAGATCATAATACCACTTCTTCATAGAATCTATCAAAAATGTGGATTATCACTTTTTTTTAAGTGTCAGCATGCCACCTCTTTAAAGAACATTGTTATTGTTGAGCAAGTAAAAAGAATAACATATAGCATTATATCTTCGTAGAATATTCTTCATGGGGAAAAAGTCTTTCATTAAGTTGAGGAAATTAACCATCATTTTAGCTGTCTGAACTTGGTAAAATAGTTCCCTATTCTCTCCATTGTAAAATTTGAAAAGTTAACATTGACTCATTTACAATTCTTTTCTCCATTGTAGAAATTAACTTAGACATCTCATTTAATTCAACTGTGGTCTAATCATTGCTAAATCATAGTTGATCTAAATAGTATGAAGAATGCACTGAAGGCTGCATCCCCACCTCTCCCGAAGTGGACAACCTTCATTTGACCCCGAAAGCTGTGTCCCCCCACCTCCCATTAAGTAAGAACTAAGATTCCTAATAATTTTTGTATTTTTTTTCTTTTTAACAGATGACTTGTTATTATGGTTCATTCATTTAGTGTACACCTACTGCATATAAACTCGTATTTGAAAACTTGGTGTTAACATTGTATGCACTTGAGTCAACTTCAGTGTGAATAATACAGGCTTGTAACTTTGGCCATATTTCTTTAATGTGCATGCCTGCCATTTTAAAAAATATTGGCCAACCTAAAAATTATAGCCTAATATATATGCTGTGCATCTCCAGTTTATCATAGAAACAAACATTTTTCTTCATTGCTATGTTACTTAGTTATAATTCTTTAAGAGTCTGGATTTGACTACTCTGTAGAGCTGTTAACACAGATTTTCCTGTTTTTTTAAACCTTATGGCATTGCTTCATAATCTCTAGTTGGATTATTACAGTATTTCATCCTCAGGATTCAACAGTTTTGGTTTGCTGAAAAGTAGTGTACAGGTTAAGAAGTAATTTTTCTGAAACATTAAATAACGATAGGTAATTTGTTTACTGGGAAAAGAGAATGTATGTTATCTCTTGGGGGGAAGTCATTATTTGGGAAAGGCAAGGAAGATAGGTGGTTTATGGAATAAAATATGACTTCATGATTTATTTATATGTGGGGCTCATTATCTTTAACCTTAGTTGATCAATGTGGAATCAGAAGTGGGGGACAGCCTTACTTTTTGATTTTCTGATCTTCATTTTTCCCTTGTAAATGGAAATAATGCTGACCTCAGGATTGTTAATGAGACTTAAATGAGAACACACAAAGAGATGTATTCTGTCTATTGCTATGTCTTTCTTACTCTGGTATATGAGGCCAGTTAAGGAAGCTACAGGTATGAGTGGTTATGAGAGCTTCATCTAACCTTATGGAATCAGGGAATGGAGGTAGACAAGATAATTTGGAAATACAATTAATGGCATTTATCAATGAATTGCTTGCGGTGGAAGGCAAGAATGAGGTCAGTGGTACTAGCACTGTAGAGAACGGAGACTTTACATGTCTTTAGGGAGCATGCATGGACAGAAGTTGGTGAGAGAAGCAGTATTACGAATTAAGCAGCTACAGTGGAGCTTATCTGTAAAGAAAAACTTGTCTCCTATTTTCTAATGAAACCATTTGATGTAAGGCAGTCAACTAGACAGTTAACTAGTAAATTAACTCTGTAACACACCACCTTTGCAGTTTGCTCAATTTAAATTCATAGCAAAGCAAAGTACCAAATAAATACATAGCAAGAATGACCAAAATGGTGAAAATTAAGTCTACACCTACTAGAGGCCTTATCCTTGTCTCCCTCATTACACCCCAACTTAGAACCCCACAGCTTTCTCCCTCCCCCCCCAGTCTCTGCTCTGCCACCTGGGCTAGAGTGTCCCAGGCTAGAGTGCCATGGCTTTCTTTCCTAAATTAGTGTTTCTGTAAGTTACTGATGGTCTATACTTTTTAATTACTGCTTTGTGATCTGGCCAATCTCAGTTCCAAACCTTTCCTTTGCCTGTTCTGAGCAGAGGCTCCTCAGATGTTTGTAGAAGCAATAGGCTACCAGTAGTACCACCCAAGGCAAAGCAGCTTGCAGTCAGATCTTGTACCATCAGCCACTGTGCTCCTGTGTTGCTATTCCTCTTTCAGAGCCCCTTGGCCTCCTGTGTGGCTTGAGTGAGCAGATACTAGCTGCTGGGCCTGCTCTTTTGTTCCTAGCAATGCATGAAGGCAGCATGACAGGTTAATGGCCCACATACACTTTGGCAGAAAGGCATTCTTTAAGATTTGAATTGTGGTTAAGACCATGTCTTCAGAATGGTTTTTGACTTTACCACAAATGTAGATTTTTTTTTTTTCAGCATGTTATGGGGGTACCGATGTTTAGGTTACGTATGTTGCCCTTGCCGCCCCCCCGCCCAAAGTCCGAGTTTCAAATATGTCCATCCTTCGGGTGGTGCGCATTGCACTCTTTGTGTGTGTGTATACCCGTCTCCTCCTCCCTCCATCCCTCTCCCCCCTGCCCAACATCCAATAGATGTTATTCTTATATGTGCACTTATGTGTTGATCAGTTAATACCAATTTGATGGTGAGTACATGTGGTGCTTGTCTTTCCATTCTTGGGATACCCCACTTAGTAGAATGCATTCCAGCTCTATCCAGGAGTATACAAGAGGTGCTATATCACCATTGTT
>CAUYSK010029611.1:0-10479 GCA_963575035.1 Avahi laniger | reverse complement strand
GGAGTTGAGACCAGCCTGAGCAAGAGCGAGACCCCCGTCTCTACTAAAAGTAGAAAAAATAAGCCGGGCATGGTGGCGCATGCCTGTAGTCCCAGCTACTTGGGAGGCTGAGGCAGGAGGATCACTTGAGCCCAGGAGTTTAAGGTTGCTGTGAGCTAGGCTGACATCATGGCACTCTAGCTCAGGTAACAGAGCAAGACTCTGTCTCAAAAAAAAAAAAAAAAAAAGGTAACTCTGAGTACCAATTTGTTCTATAGTGAGATGATTTAGTATTGTAAACTGACTTGAGCCCTTAAAAAGGAATATCATCCTAATCTTCCCCATACCACTGTATCCAGCAGACACTTTACTCTGGGATCTCCTCGGGTGCCTATAACAAAATAAGGATTGCTGGGCTCCACCCCACGAATTCTACTGAATCAGAATCTCTGGATGTGAGGCCTAAGAATCTCCATTTTAGGTTATTCTTCTTTTTTTTTTTTTTTTGAGACAGGGTCTCACTCTGTTGTCTGGGCTAGAGTGAGTGCCGTGGCGTCAGCCTAGCTCATGGCAACCTCAGACTCCTGGGCTCAAGCAATCCTCCTGCCTCAGCCTCCCAAGTAGCTGGGACTAAAGGCATGCGCCACCACGCCCGGCTAATTTTTATACAAATATATATTTTTTTAGTTGTCCAGATCATTTCTTTCTGTTTTTTAGTAGAGATGGGTCTCGCTCTTGCTCAGGCTGGTCTCGAACTCCTGACCTTGAGCGATCCACCTGCCTCGGCCTCCCAGAGTGCTAGGATTACAGGTGAGAGCCATTGCGCCCCGGCCATTATTCTAAATCACACTAAAGTTTAAGAACTAGGCCTTCTTTAGGAAGTAAATTTTTGTACAAGTTACAGTATTAGGAATTTTTTTTTTTAAATTTCACAGGGGCCAAGCTAATCTTCTCTGTATCATTCCAATTTTAGTATATGTGCTGCCGAAGCAAGCACAGTATTAAGAACTAATATGATCATTATGCTAGGATTACAGGCAGGAGCCACCATGCCCCACCTCAAAGTTGCCTTTTTGAAGATGCTGGCCACCCATTCATAGCATGGAACATTGATAACAAATGAGTTTACTATAGATTAGAAAATATTAACACATTACCTTTCCATACAGCTTAATGATGAATATTTTCACACCAGGTTGGGGCTTTAAATACCCAAATTTTATTATCATTATTGTTTTGCTTTTTTTCTCCTCCTGTCCTTAACATGCTTAGCAGCAGAGATATAAATACAAGAAAAAGTATTCTAAATTTGAGACTTACTGAAGAAAAAGTAGTTCAGTAGTCAAAGAATAAGTGTGACTCAAGGTCTTCATCCTAATCCATTTACTCTAAATTTAAATTATAATTTAAAAAATTATAATTTATCAAGCTGCCTGTCATAGCAGTGTTAAAATCATTAAACTGGTAAAGAAGATATTATAAAGATGTTAAATGTAGGCACATGGAAACACATTAAACTAAAAGCAGGCTGGAGATGAACAAGGAATGGCTACAGATCAAAGCCGCCACACCATAATTTCCTACAACGGTCTGCAGAGCATATCCTCAAGCACAGACAGAATCTCAGGACACAAACTGGACCATGAGGACCCAGTCAGGACGTGAATGTCCTTTCCTTTCCTAGTAGACTGACTGCCTCATTTGTCTGTAATTTTCTGGCAAATTTTCCCAATCTACATCTCTTTTAGGTGAACTAGAAGCTTCTTACATATCTCACAATCCTCATATAAGTACTTTCCTTCCCATGCACACAAATAAAAGCATTTACACTCTTTAAGACAGATCTAAAAAAAAAAATGTTTTTTATTAATCACCTTCCTGAAACTGATGACAAGTCAAATAAGAAACATTACCATGAACAAGTTTTTCCAAAGTTTTAACAGCATTAGAAAACTGCAAGCTACTAGTCAGATGGTATTTTTTAAAAGTATAGTAAAATTGTGGAGAAATTTAGATTTCTGGAAGTCACAAATCAAAAACTTTCTCCTTTAATCCAAGTTATACTGATAAAATTCCATTTTGACAAAGTTATAGAATCAAAATTACTATTTAGTATGAACTACACTGAATACAACCTTTTGCTACAACTGACTGAGGGCACTGTGATACAGTGGAAAGCATACTTTACTGGAGAGTCATGATACCTTTATTCTACACCCAATTTTGTATCAGCAACAATAAAAATTAACATATAGGTATCTAATAATAGCATTGATATGGTTTGGATGTTTGGCCCCTCCAAATCTCATGCTGAAATTGGATCCCCGGTGTTGGAATAAGGCCTGGTGGGAGGTGTTTTTGGGTCATGGGGGACAGATCATCCCTCATGAATGGCTTGGTGTCCTCCCCAAGATAATGGGTGAGTTCTTTATTAGTTCATGTAAGAGCTGGTTGTTCAAAAGAGTCTCCTCCTTCTCTTGTTCCGTTCTCACCACATGACACACCTGCTCCCCATTCACCTTCCACCTTGATTGGAAGCTTCCTGAAGCCCTCAACAGAAGCAGATGCTGGCACCATGCTTCTTGTACAGCCTGCAGAATCATAAGCCAAATAAACCTCTTCTCATCATTATAAATTACCCAGCTTTGGGTATCTCCTTGAGAGCAGCAGAAAACATACTAACACAAGCATCTAAGAAGAAAAGTATACCTTTAAAAAACACTTTGCTTTTTCGCTGCTTCTAACAGGAATGTATACTCATCATTTTTAAAATAAATAAAAACTGAAACACTACAGAAAGTCAGAGTTCCCATGCCCTCAAATCATTCAGCAATCTGCTACCTGTTCTTCCACATTTTTTTTTTTAATTTTATTTTTTGAGGAGGCACATCTTAAATGCCCCAGCCCGGAGTTCTACCTGTCATTTCTTGTCACATTCTTCTGGAAAGAACTTAATCACATGGCTTCATCTAACTGCAAGAGAGGCTGGTGAGTGTGGTCTAGCCATATACCACCCTATGTAAAGCATTAGGAAGAGTGCTTGACATATAGTAAACACCTGTTTTTGTCACTAATAACAGCATATTCTTTTTTTTTTTTTATAGGGATCTTGTTATGTTGCCCTGGCTAATCTCAAACTCCTAGCCTCAAGCAATCCTCCTGCCTCAGCCTCCCAAGTAGCTGGGATTACAGGCATGAGCCACCATGCCTGGACTTGCACGTTTTTATTTTCCATGTATATGCTACATTTTTCTTTTAAAATTTATATATAACTTTTATATATTAATGCTATATAACTTTTATATATTAATGCTATATATAACTTATTTATAATTTGTATATTTTATTCCCAACTTAATATAATCAACCCTCTGGAGGCTGTAACACCCCTACCAGTATGTTGTCAGAGGAGGCCAAGGAGGGAGGCCTTCAATCCTGCCAGTAGGTAACAAGAGCCCCTCATTCCACCATCACCCCCAATCCCTGCCTCTCGGGTGGGGTCTGAGGAAGCCTAACAGAGAGTCAGGACTTTGATCATCAACCAGTAATAAATGAGGCCACCTCTACTGGGGTATGAGTGAGATCACATGGGGAGCTAGAATCCCCACCTACCCCCAGCAGTAATGAGGAACCTCCACACCTTGGTTGCTTACTTCTTTCACTCCAAGTCTGGGATGCATGAGGCAAGAAAACAAGGAAACTCACCATCATCTCTATTTCATCTTCCCAGAAGCAACAGTCTCTCAGAAGTATTAAATTTAAAAATGATGAGACCAAGTAAGGTACCTAGACTTCTATCTCTACCTGGTTATAACAAGGCAGTGTGCCCCCTCTTCTCTTTCCCCTCTTCACCCCCTCATCAGAGCAATGTTAGAGAAGTCTTATCTGAGCGTCAGAAAAGTTTAAATAGGACGGCTAAACAAGATCCAGAGTCTCTAAGCAGAAAAATATCCAGGTTTCAATTGAAAATCACTTGTCATACCAAGAACCATATCAAACTGAATGAAAAAAGGCAATTAATAGACACACAAAGATGACAGAGGTGTTACAATTACTGGACAGAGATTCTAAAGCAGCCATAATAAAAACACTTCAACAAACAATTATGAACAGCTTGAAACAAATAAAGAAACAGAGGAAAGAATCAGTGAACTAGAAGACAGAACAATAAAAATCACCCTGTCTAAACAACAGAGAAAATGTAGACTGAAAATGTAATACTTCTTGTGTACACTTCTTAACTTTCCATGGTTTGATGTTATCCATCTAACTGCCATTTTTGAAGGCACCATTGTATGCTATTGGGCCCAAAATTTTACATCTAGAAATTTATCCTGCAGAAACACTTAAATACAGACATCCAAAGATACAAGTAAGAGGGAAGAACACTAAAGCATTATAGTTTGTAACAGCAAAACACTGGAGACCACCCAAGCCCTTCAGCAAAAGATCCGTTAAATTTAGACCACCACCAGAGGATGGAAGTCTAGGCCACCCATTCAGCCTTTGCTGGCCTGGGTGAGGATGGGGCCACAGTTTTTTCTGTGGTGGTTGGAGTAAGACAGTTTTTGTTTGAAATTTTTTGGTCTTGCTTAGGCTGCCCCTTTCCTGTTTCTTTGGCTAGAGAGAGCAGAATTTTGTTGGAGCTTTTTTATTGTTTGTACCTGCTGATGCCTCCAGGATGCTGGCTTCTTTAGCTCCAAGTCAGGGATATATGAGGCAAAAAACCAGGAAACTACCTACCATCCATACTCTCTTCCCAGAAGCAGAAGTCTCTCAGAAATACTAAATTTTAAACACAAAATTAAAAATGCATAAAATGTGGTATATCCATACAGAACAATGTTTGACAATAAAAAGGAATGCAGCACTGACACAAATTACAACTTGAATAAACTTTGAAAACACGCTACATGAAAGGAGCCAGTTGCAAAAGACTACACATTATAGTTGCCCCTCCACATCCATGGACAAGGGACTTGCGCATCCGGGGATGGGGACGGGGAGGTGGGGATGGGGAGGTGAGGGTGGGGATGGGGAGGTGGGGATGGGGAGGTGGGGATGGGGAGGTGGGGATGGGAGGAAATCCTAGAACCAATGCCCCCAAGGTTGGTGAGGGACAAATGCATATGATTCCATTTATATGAAACGTCCAAACTAGGCAAATCTATAGAGATAGACAGTAGACTAGTGATCGCCTAGGGGTTCAGGGGGAGGGATAGTGATTGTTAATGGGCACAGTGTTTCTTTTTGGGGTAATAAAAATGTTTTAAAATTAATCTCTGATGATGGTTGCACAACTTTATGAATATACCAAAACCCACTGAATTGTACATTTTAAAGAGGTGAATTATACATGGTATATGAATTATATCTAATAAAAGCTCTTTTAAAAATGTATAGATACAAATTATACATATAAACATATACATGCTGGAGAAGACTTCAATTCAGATTATGTAAATAGTTTCCAAATTATGATTTCATATTACAAAAACACATGCCTATAATGTTCTCTTAAAAATTAGAAAACCGAATAATTAAAGAGAACACTGGAATAATCCCACTGAGACAGAATAGTCATGAATTTCCAGATAATGAAAGAATCTTAGCACTCATTTGGGCTTTGTTCTTATAAAAGGAGTATTTTTTTTTAACTTGCTGCCTGGGGTTCCTCTCACACACTCACCATTCCTCACTACTAGCCTCACACCCCACCCCCCCACCGCTTCAGACCTCTGTTGTAATTCTTGAATTCCATAATCCTGGTATTTAATCAGAAACTGCTGGATTAACTCCTACATTGCAGAAGAGGGGTCAATGGCAGATGCCATAAATATTTTAATATTTTACTAAGTCAAGATTAAGGAACTGCTCACTTAGAAAACCTAGTTTAATCAATCTTTGGACTAGTCAGATTTTTAAACACCTAAAGAGAGCTTTAACTTCCTTCTTTTCTTTCTTTGTGTTTATGGGACTAGGGGTGAGGGGTGATCATGACTGGGGGAAGAAAGAGAGAAGATGGGACCTGAAGGTAAAAATGGGTTCCAGACCATTAAATTATTTTCCTCAACACATTTTCTAGGGATTGTACAGAGCAATGCATTGCTGAAAGAATGAACTTTAAAATTAAAATACCCCATTTACCTTTAGTGTGGATTCTGTCTATCTAAATTAGCTGTCTGAATACACAAAATAGCTTGATTTGATTTAGATTAACTTAAAAGTCACAAATCAACAAGATAAATGGACAAAGTCACCTGGTTTCTATTACCTATTTCTTCAGAAATTTTGCTAAACACGTGCTAAAACCAAGGTTTGGAATCAGTATAATAAGCTGTTATAATTAATAGTTGGTATAAACTTTCTATAGGGTCCGTCAGAGAAGGTGAAACAAAGTTTGGAATCAGACATATCTGGGTTTGAATCCTGACTTCACTACTTAATTAGCTGTGTAATCTTCAGTAACTTACTTAACATCTATGAAACTTACTGTATCATGTTATTATGGGGATCAAATCAGTTAGGCTATACACAGTTCCGGGCACACGGTAAGAGTTTAATAAATGTTACCTGACTTTAAAGATACTTCATGCAAAGAACTCAAGGCCTAACGACAGGTTCTTCAGTTCAAGCGCTTAGTCATTAGAATTCCTAGATTACTTTATTCTTTCAGATAACAGTAAGGGAGGGGAAAGAACCGACTTTCCACATTAAATTCTTACAGCTGACTTACATGATGGCCCTATGCTTTAAAATATAGTCTGTATAAAGTTCAAATAGTCCAATCAATGGAATAAAGCAAACATATCATTTATTTAAGATGTTAAAAACTTATGGTCATGCAACGACTATATCATTGTTTCCTGGCCATAAACATATCATTAAACTAATTCAATAAATATAATTTAAGTCAAATGATATGTAATGTTAGAATTACTACACATCCATATCCATTTACCTATGTAAATAGAATACAGCTAAGGTCAAGATACTGCAAAAACTTCAGTTGCTACCATTTCCTTGTTCAGCATCACCAACTCATGAAGTCTACTCTCCAGACAAAAGCCTGTGCAGTTTAGAGAGGAACTGATTAGTTTGAAATCACGTGAGGATACCCAACTACTAGGCCTAAATGAAACTGCAGGATAGGCTGTTAGAGTTCACATGGAACATTTACCTTACTGAAGATGAACTCTCTGCTCTCCCAAAACAAGCTCTTCAGATGTATTAATATAGTTAATCCTTATATCCTCTCAGCAGAGAGGATGGCGGTTAAGAGCACTAATCTAGAGCCAGACTCTCAGACAACCCCACCACATCCTAGCTAAGTGACTTTGAAAAAGTGATTTAGCCTCTCTGGGCTTGTTTCACTCTTCTATGAAATGGGAATAATAGTACCTACGCCTCACTGGATTGTTAAGGGAACTGAATGAGTGAATACATATAAAGGGCTTAGAATAGTACGATGCTTTAAAATTGAAGGATGGGAGGAGTTGCTCCTTATATACCTCTTCATACTTTTTGACATTTGTAATATAGACATGAATTTTCACTTAAAAAAAAGCAAGCAAACAAAAACTTTCCCATCAAAAACATACAAAAATGGAGTAAACCACAAGTTATAACATGAACGTGGAAAAACTCTGAAAATGAAGGAAATCTACGTAACAGAAATAGATAGAAGCAGAATACAAAAAACCATCAAGAAAGTGGGCTTAAAATACAGATACCAGGTCTCACCTCCAGATACCCTGATTCAGTATGTCTGTAGTGGAGTCTGGGAATCTGTAATTTTGAACAAGCACTTCGAGCAATTCTAATTCTGATGCATTTAGTGAGTAGATCACATTTTAGTAAACACTAACAGAGGAAAAACATGTTTAAAAAAATCAAAACTGGAAAGAAGTTTGCCCTGTGGTTAAACTTTGAATTCCTCATGATGCCTTTGGACTCAATCCTTTGTAGGCCAATAACCTGGTCACTGTTTGTTAGGGTCAGATTTGGTAAATTAACAGCCTCCTTCCTCCACGCTATCTTGCCTTAAAATTAGACATATCAAAACCTAAACCAAACCAGCCTAAAGCCCCTTAAGATGCAGACATTCAAATTCAAGAACTTTATTCTACACAAACTAAGCAGAGGCAAGTACCTTTTGCCGTATAATGCAAAAGAGTACAACATTAATGTTTCTAAAAGTTTAAGACGAAGTATAATGTCAAGAACAATTCTGGTGATCCAGAGTCCTTTATAGATGGATGAAGTGCTGTAAGACAGTTATATCTGGTTTAAAAGACTAACTACAAATTTTTATTACTATATTATACTACTAAATGATTTGGCTTATCAGGAAAAAAAAAGGGTTATGCATGACATTAGGGAACAGGATCAATATGTGACTTGCAAAATAGGCTAGATTTTCCACTTAGAAGCTATCTTACTATGGGCAAGTCATTTAACTCTCCCAGTCTTAGTTTTCTGTTCTGGAATGGGAAGGTGGGGAAGGAGAGATTGATTTACTAAAGTTGATAACTGTAATGTAACAGTATTACATGGCCAAGCATGGTAGCTCACATTTATAATCCTAGTGCTTTGTGAGGCTGAGGCAGGAGGATTGCTTGAGGCCAAGAGATCAAGATCAGTCTAAGTGACATAGCAAGACCCCATCTCTACAGAAGATTTAAGAAACAACTAGCTGGGCATGGGCATAGTGGCACACACCTAGCTACTCGGGAGGCTGAGGAAGAAGGATCACCTGAGCCCAGGAGTTCGAGGCTACAGTGAGCTATGATCACACCACTGCACTCCAGTCTGGGCAACAGAGTAAGAACATCCCATCTCTTAAAAAAAAAATTATATATACAAGATATATCCCTACTCTTAGGGAATACACACTGAAGTATTCAGGAGCAACGGATCACAGTGCATACAATTTACAAGAGAAAGAACAAATAATAAATCAAATGGGGTAAAAGGTTAACAATAGGTAAACCTAGGTAAAGAGTGTTCTTTGAATTGTTCTTATTCTTGCAACTTGTCTGTAAATTTGAAATTATTTCTACTAAATAAAGTATTTTTTTAAAATTATTAATCTAGTTTCCACTTCAGTCCTAATAGTTTCTACTGTATTATAGCTCACTTTTATTATATTATGTATGCATTATCTTTAAGGGTAGATAAAAATCAATCTTTCAAAATTAAAATTTTGGCCAGGCATAGTGGCTCATGCCTGTAATCCCAGCACCATGGGAAGCCAAGGCAGGAGGTATACTTGAGCCCAAGTATTCGAGACCAGTGTGAGCAGCAAAGCAAGATCCTGTCTCTATTAAAAAAAAAAAAAAAAAAGATAATTTAAGTAAAATATTTTTATTTTTTATTCATTCGACCAATTACATAAGGACACACTACACACCAGAGATCATGATGAACAAGAGAAACTATGGGCTGAGCGCGGTGACTCACGCCTGTAATCCTAGCACTCTGGGAGGCCGAGGCAGGCGGATTGTTTGAGCTCAGGATAAGACCAGTCTGAGCAAGAGCGAGACACCTTCTCTACTAAAATTAGAAAGAAATTAATTGGACAACTAAAAATAGAAAAAATTAGCCGGGCATGGTGGCGCATGTCTGTAGTCCCAGCTACTCAGGAGGCTGAGGCAGGAGGATCCCTTGGGCCCAGGAGTTTGAGGTTACTGTGAGCTAGGTTGACGCCATGGCACTCTAGCCCAGGCAACAGAGAGAGACTCTGTCTCAAAAAAAAAAAAAAAGAGAAGCTATGGTTCTTCCCTTTGCATTACCTCTTGTGTACAAAGTTTAATCTGAATAATTTAAGAATTTGAGAATATACTAAAAGAAAACAATTTCAATTTAGGATACAATGAAACTCTAAATATACGCCCCAACCTTATCATAATTGAAATAATACTTGTTTAACATCTTCTCAAGTGTCATAAACATCCCCCAATAAATCGTGGTTTTTTGAGTTTCAATTTTATGAGCTTGCCAGCGGCTCCTCCTCTGAGTTGGTAGTTCAGCTTATAACAGTGCACTTAACATTTTTGCTTTAGTCTAAATCACTGTGAATTGAGAAATCATTCAAAACTATAGAAAAATATATCTTTTCATTTTATTTTTAAATTCTAAAAAGGGAGGGGCCACATAAAAGTATAGCTAAAGTTTACCATGCTTACCACCTACCCGAAATAACCTACTAATCTAAACTTATTACCAAAGTCATCAAGATTCAAAGTTACTATGTTGTTGGAAGAAACAGCTAAATACACAATTCAGCTAATTGTTTCAGCTAAATGTCATAGTTGAGTGACTGTGTGAAATAGCTGTCTTTTTAAATCACCCTCTTCCACCCACAACTATCCATACATAGTCAAACCTGTTGAATAGGAGAGATGATTCACCTTCCAGTAGTTTCAAAGGTTGTCTGTTTCTGCTTCCTTTGGTAAATGATCAAATTATGATTCAATTATCTAATGTAGCTAATAGTTT
>CAUYSK010029609.1:0-16651 GCA_963575035.1 Avahi laniger | reverse complement strand
CATGCGCCACCATGCCCAGCTAATTTTTTCTATATATTTTTAGTTGTCCAATTAATTTCTTTCTAATTTTTAGTAGAGACGGGGTCTCGCTCTTGCTCAGGCTGGTTTTGAACTCCTGAGCTCAAACAATCCGCCCGCCTCAGCCTCCCAGAGAGCTAGGATTACAGGCATGAGCCACCGCGCTCGGCCTTATGAAGGTCTGCTTTTAACCTTCACATTTATCTTGCCCTGTTGTTACCCGCAGCACTAGGAATGGTGTGTTCCTTGGAACACATGCCCAATGAGTCCCAAAGTCACAAGGTTATTTCATTTCTTTCCTTAGCCTAAGCTTGCTTATTGGCTCATTTTCCAATGCTTCTCTGTACTGTGGACAGGACTGCTTAAATTAATCTGAACTAAATCCATAAAAATGTTAATGGTTAACACTTTTTTGGGGTTTGTTTTCTTTTCCTTTTTGAAAAAAATTTTAATTGTGGTAAAATATAATGTACCATCTTAACATTTTTAAATGTACAGTTCAATAGCGTTAAATATATTCACATTCGTGTGCCATAGATCTCCAATGATTAAACATTTTCAAACAATATAATTCTAGGTAGATGTCATATTTTTTTGTTAGGAAAGAATAAAATGCCTCAAGTGTTGTGAATTTAGCCCACTGGAAAATATTGGCAGATTTGGTAAACTGAAATTAAGAAACAGAGAGTATAGAAAGCTAGCGTAGGGAATTTAGGAGGTTGAAATTTTGGGGAGAAGTTAATATTTATCTCTGGGTTGTAGTATTATGCACGATTATTTTTTCATAGTATTTTAAATCTGATGGCTTCCCTACATTCTATATGTGTTACCTTTGTTCACCAGAAATGAAACAAAAGAAGTGGAAAATAGCACAGCTTCCTGGCAGGTGTCAAAACTGTATGCCCTGAGTAATACCAGTACAACAGAAGGTTATTTTTAGGCACACTTTTGCAAAGTAACTCTTCTGGTCTTACTCAAGATGAAACAATTTCATCAGTTTGGGCACAGAAGGTTCTAGGAAGTTGCTAACAACTGAGGCTCCTCCGAGATATTCAGTTAACCTAGAAGGTCCTGCTTGAATTCGCAGACTTCCTGGCTAGCTGGAACATCTTATCCAACGTATAGATGAAAACATCATATGAACAGATGAAAACATCCTTTGGCACCACCTTATGCTTAATTGGAGGAATTACATCTATTTAAACCAATTTCACTGGGCGTGACTCAGTAGCTATACCCTCCAGGAATTAGAGACATAAGGAACCTGTTTTTCTGACTATACACATTAATTTCTTTCCTTTTTAAATTTACTGTTATGTGATGTGATCCTTGTATTGTTTAGTATTAGCATTTATGATCCAGTTAAATATTTGTTTGGGCAAATATTTGTGTGATTTTATATACATTTGTATCAGGTTCTCCTTCTGTTTATATTTTATACATAGGACTAAGACTAAGACTCCTTTGGGATGATGCACATAAAAGCACTTTGTATGTGACTTGATTGCCAAGGGAGGACAGAGTAAGGAAGCTATGACTAAATTAAAGGAAGAAAAGTACTTCATAATAATGGCATGGTCAGTCATTAATAACAATGATAGTCAACACATAGTTGGTGCTTACTAAGTGCTGGGCCCTGATGTAAGCACTTTTTATTCATTAACTCACTTTATCCCCACAACTCTATGAGGTAGGTACAGTTACACTTTCCATTTTATAGACCAGGAAATGGAAGCACAGAGTGATTTGGTAACTTGCTCAAGGTCACACAGTTAGGTAAATAGCTAAGCCAAGATTTGAACTTCGAACCTATGTATGAGTCCATAGTCATTAAGCATTATTACCTCCAGCACTGAGATATTTAATAGAATAGTTTCCATTTATTGAGCAATTACTGTGTGGAGTAAGTGCCTCACTTGCTTCCTCTTATTTAATCCTCACACTAACCTTCTGAGGGAGGTACTGATCACCTACCTCACTTTAGAGATCAGGAACCTAAGCTTGGGGAAGTTAAGTAACTTGCCCAAGATTACACAGCTGTTAAATAGCTGAGTCTAGATCTGTCTGATTTCAGAGCCCTGGTTCTTAACCAAACAATCATATAGTCTCTTAGAGCTTATCTAATCACCATGTGAAGAGAAGAAAAAATTACTGTAGTAAAAACAGTGGTCTGCATAAGTGAATTATACTTCCACATTCCCTCACTTTTCAAAATGACTCTTGATTATGTTTTGGTGGTACTCCTTCTGTAATGCAATACACATTTCTTGCTGTTTTCACAATTTAACTTTTTCTTGATCTTGATCTTTGTGAAAATAAATAAAATTGAAAAGATGTTGGAAACCTCAAAACACTTTGAGCCTTGGAGAGAGATGTGACTGTTATCTAAGTTAGGTATCATATAATTTCTGCTTCTTAGATTATAGATTAACTCTCTTCCTCATTGTTCTTGTTCTATAAACGATTAGGAGAGACCAGAGACCAGACCTCCTGCCCTTCCAATCACTGATCTTTGCTATAGATCAACTGCCTACTTCATATTCCTGTACCTAACTCAGGCCAGATGATGTAAAAGACCCTGTGACTATTACATCATCAGTATGGAATGTTAAATGTACCTTTCCTGAAAGAAAAAGACCACCTCGACTAATCAGATCATTGTAACTATGCATTAAGCCTTACACGGAAAGATGCTGAAATTCTGGTAAGCTTCCCTAAATTTTGTGTATACAAACAATCTCAAATGTCTACACTGACTTCCATTCTTTGGAATTTGTGCTTCCTGGGTGTCTGTCCTCAAATATTGTGCTTGAATAAGTTCTCCTTTAACAAGATTCTAACCCTTTTGATTATTTTAGGTTGACATCTTTAAGGCCAATCATTATGTATTCCAGCTATTATACAATGCTGCAGTGTCCTGACTAAAAATTGTGGTGCCATTTGCTCACAGACAAAATGGGCCCAAACTGCCATACTTTTTGAGATGTTGCATCTATATTGTCAAATTTTTACTCTAGCCTCTAGAGGTCAGACAGTTATTTCTGGTTGCTTCTGATATCTTAAAATATTTCCTATGGTAGCTCATCTCTCACCTCTAGTATCAATATGTTGTGCATAACTCAAAGAAAAAAGAACTGAGATAAAAGAGAACTGAGAGAAATGTGAATAACCTAAGAGAAACGGGACACTTTAAAATTTAAGGCTTGTTAAATCTATTTGAATCTTTGGATCATTTTTTATTTATTGTCTTTTTTATATCTGTATTCTGGATAGCTGAAATAGCTAAATAGCTGGATTCTGAAGAGATGAAGTGTTATCATACATGGAAATAAAATGGCTGTTTTGACTTCGTGGCCCATCTTGGGATATGTAATATTTAACATGTGTTCACACACAATCTAGGAATGGGAAACCATTTTCCTTAAAGTTTTTAACACTTGCCTTTGTATTTATGCCATAATTGCTTTACTTCTACTTCATTTGTCAAGAGTGGTCAAAACTGCTCTCTGAAGTTTGCACCGGTCTATGAATGTGTTTCGTCTCTGCAGCAGTAAGACTGATTGTGTGTTCAACTCCTGCCCAGTGGTTACCTATCTTGTGCCATCTGTAACTGTTATCCCTGGCGCCATGGCCTGATCTTTTTCCACTCTGAGAACAGCTTAGGTGACAGAGGTGATCTTATCTGAAGCATTGGGTAGCAGAGGACACAAAAGTGTCCACTGGGGACTAAGGAGGGAGAAATCAGAACTGGTGATCTAGGTTGAAAACAGGACCTTGATTGTTTCAGGGGTGTGGCTGCTTCCTAGAATAGCCTGGGGCTGGGCAGCAGCACTTTTCCCAAATCTTTTGCTGTAGATGTAGTTGTATCAAATAAGGAGCCAGACTCTTGGCAGGCCAGACCTGGGAGAGCAGGGTTTGAGTCCTGTATCCCCAAGGCTGCTAGTTTCCCAGCCTGGAATACGAATGGGGGTCCTCACTGTCTTCCACCAAATCTAATGAAATATCTCACATTTCTCTGCAGTCTCCTCTCTTGGCATATTAGTTATGATTTTTTTTTCTTTTAGTTATATAACTGTGGCTAATTTAGGAGGGAAAAGGAATGTATTGGAGTGTGTTAAATTAGAATCAGAAAAGATCTACAAGCTTTTTTTCACAAAGCTACCAGAGCAATTTAATATAAACATAAGTTATTTCAAGTTTCTCCACACTAAGAACTGTTCATTACACCTAGAATAAAACCCTACTAAGTCCTGCACAATCTGGCCTTCGCCATCCTGACCTCATCTCTGCTACTCTGCCCTCACTCAGTCTGCTCCAGGCACTCTGGCCCCATGCCGTGGTTTTAAGTACCAAGCACTCTCCAATCTCAGGGCCTCCAAACTTGTTTCACCTGCCTAAGAAGCTCTCTGTCAGGATTTGGTGTAGTTTACTCTCTCAATCTATTCAGATATGTTTACTTGTTTATCATCTCTTTCTTCAGCTAGAATGTCAACTCCTTGAGGGCAGGACTTTACTGCAGAATCTCCAGACCCCAGAAAAGGGTCAGGCGTGCAGTAGGATCTCAGTAAGTACTGGTTAAACGGGGAACCAGGTTACAGGTAGCTCCAGGAACTTCAGTGTCAAGAACTGAGAGGGTAATCTCTCTAAGGGATTGCAACTAAAGAGCTGAATAAAACATATTAATTTTTTTTTCTAAATTGCCTCAAAGAGCAAACAATGTAGTGAACAATTATTGGACTGAGATCTAGCAGAGGGCGGGAACTCAGGATGTGAATATACCACTTGATCACTTTTGCTGCTGATTCAGAAGAGGCAGCTGTGAGGCTGAGCTGAAGTCCCACTGACCTAGAGATGCCAGATTTGAGTCCAGGGCATGCAGAGTGTATGTGTCCTGATAAATAACACTCTGCTCCTACTTTCTGGACTGGGAGCATAGCAATAAAAATGAACTGGAAGTAGATCAGACCACACAGGGTTTATACCTTTCTGATCATACGGGTGGCCTGGAAAATCCCAAGCAAGGTGATCCTGACTGCTAGTGTCTTCAGGAGCCTGAATGAAGTAAATAAAAATGATTATAATGCTATTCTTGCCATTAAATCATTTCTACAAATAACTTTTCAATTTACATTAGACTTTATAAGTTAAGGATCTCTTTTATAAGTTCTAGGGTAATCGCTAAAGAAAAAAAAATCTAAAAAGTGTATCTTTCAAACTAACAGAGAAAATAGTACAATAAAAACCAACCAAACAAAACCCCAAGCACAAGAAGGCAAGAGAGAGAGAAAGAAAAGGAACATAGAGCCAGTAGACAAACAGAAGGCATACAGCAAGATGATAAATATAACTCTAAGACACCGGTAATTACATTAATTACAAATGGACTAAATGCTCCAGTGAAAAAATTGTATGTATGACTGGATATATATAAAATTTTTTCAAGCAATATACCTAAAAGATAAAGATGATAAGGATAAGGAAAGACAGAAAGTAAGATACTAACTCCTCCTGTCTCCCCAGTTTGTTTTAAAACTGGAGTGGCTACAATAATATCAGACAAAATATTTTAGGAAAAAAGCATTAGTGAAGTTAAAGGGCTTTATTTCATAAAAATAAAAGGTTAAGCTCCTGAGGAAGATATGGCAATTCTACATTTGCATATTTTTAACGACATAAATATATAGAGAACAAAACCAGGCAGAACTACAAGGAGAAATAAATTCACCATCATAGGGAAGATTTCAATACATCTTTTTTACTCATTGATAAAGCAGGAAGACAATCAGGAGGTATATAAATGATTTGAGCAATATGATTAACACATTTGAGTGAACAGACACATTTACTGTATCAAACTGCTGCATATTGCATATTCTTTTCAAAGTCGTGCAGAATATTTATAAAAATGGACAATATATGGAAACTGTAAAGAAAGTTTTAACAAACTTAACTGAAATAATAAAGAATATGTTCTCTAATATGATGTATTAGATAAAGTAATAAAAAAGATAAATTTTAAAATCCCCATTTGTTTATAATTTAACCAATAGGCTTCTAAATAATCCATGGGTCTAAGAAGAAATTACAAGAGAAATTAGAAAATATTCTTGCCTGAATAACAGTGAAATGCTACAAATTAGGTTTTCAAAAATGGGGTTAGACCAGTACTTAGCAGAAAAATTATTGCCTTAAATACATATATTAAGAAAGAAAAAAGCCTGAAAATTATTTAGCTATACATCAGTTTCAACGAGTTAGAAAGCAAAGGAAAAGTGAATCTACAGAAATTAGGAGGAAATAAAACAGAAGAGAACATAAATTAATGAAACAGATAACAAACATTCAATGGAAAGGATTAACAAAGCCAAAAGGTAATTATCTGAAAAGACTAATAAAATTAACTTCTACTTATTTATCAATGAAAAAACAGAGAAGGAACAAATAAACAATATCAGAAATGAAAAACTGCCAATCATGCAGGCATTGGAAAGATTATAAAAGGGTAATATGAGCAACCTTATGCCAAAAAAATTGAAAATTTAGATAAAATGTTCAAATTCCTAGAAAAATAACAAACTTGCCAAAACTGACACAAACTTACCAATCTACCAAAACTGATAACAAAAAAAGAAATAGAAAATCTAAATGCTTCTGTAACTATTAAAGAAATGAAATCCCTAATTAAAGTTCTTACTGCAAAGAAGATTCTAGGCCTGCTTGGCTTACCTAGAGAGTTCTGCCAAACAAGAAAAAAAAGTGCTAATTTTCTATGGGCTCTTTCATGGTCTGGAAGAAGGATGTACACTTTTCAACTAATTTCAGGAGGCTAACATAACCTAGTACCAATATCCAACAGGGACAGCACAGAAAAAAAAAAAAAAAGAAAAAGAAAAAGAAAAACTACATACTAAATCAATTATGAATACAACTGCAAAAATTCTAACAAAATATTAACAAGCCAAATCCAATAATACATAAAAACAAATACATCATGGCCAAGTTGAGTTTATTCTAGGAAATAAAAATATAGTTTCACATTAAAAGTTTAATAAATATGAGTATTCATATCAACAGGTTACATGAGGAAAGTCATATCAATTGATTCAGGAAAAATAATAAAAGTCGACATTTGTTCATAATTAGGAAAAATACTGTTGGAAAATGAGGAATAGAAAGGAGCTTTTTTAAGGTAAAGGATATCTAAAATAAAATAAAACAAAAAACTAATGGAATATTGGAAGGTTTCTCTTTTAGATCAGGGAGTTAATCATGTTTTTATTTCCTGTATCCTATGATGTATTGGGACATCTTAAAAATCTTGCTGATTGGGGTGAAACTGCCCTTTCAGGGTTTGTTAATTTCTAAAACCAGTAAACAACTTGGGAGCATGCCCTCTGATATGCAAGCCAACCTCTCCCTTTTTCTAACTCTAACACACCAAACCAATGCTTCCGCAGCCCTAAATCATCCCAGGGCCAGGCACCAGGCAGCTAGAGAGCCCCCTACTGCCCAAAGCCAGCCTTTTATTATTCAAATTTGCCAATCCTGAGTTGTTTACTCCACCTTACCTTGCTTTCCTGAGGAAACCCCAATAAAGGCACTGGCCTAGACATTCCCCTTGCTTCTGCTGACAAAACCCTGTGCTCCCCATCGGGCCCTGTGTCGAGTGGCTGTCCCTTCTTATTGGGAAATGTCTTCTCTTGAATGGAATTAACCTGTCACTCAGTCACCTTTATAAATTAAAATCCCATGCAAGGATAAGGTGAGGGCCTTAAAAAAAGAAAAACAAAAAAGTCCCCTGGGTACAAATGAGAGAATTAGAAAACATGCAAGGATGCCCATTATTACTATCTCCATTCAGAATTTTAGCCGAGTCTCAGAGTTATAAGATAAGAAAAAGAAATAAGAAGTATAAGGGTTGGAAAGAAACAAAACTGTCATTATTTAAAGATGATATGCTAGTGATATAGAAAATCAAAGGCATTATAGATGGCTGACCAGAGACACCAGCTGCCAGATCATCTCAGAAAGAAGGAAAAGTTTTAGATGAAAAAGAAAAACAAGCATAGATTGGGTGTAATTCCGAGGGAATAGTGCCAGAACCTACCGGAGAGTTCACGGGAAGAGGTTGCAGAGCAGAACAAGAAGAAGCAAGATATTGGCAGAGGTCAACCCTACAGTCCAGTGAAAAGGGCAGGTTCAGGGCGTGTGTTTCTCCCTCCCTCACATCTCTGGCAGTCAGCAGACGCCCCAGCTGCTTTTTGCCCTCACGAGCCCAAAAGGTGCTGCCACTAGTGAACCGGGAGCTTCTTGAGGACAAAGCACTAGGCTTGCAGCCCCCCTTGGGGTCGCTTCCCGTCACCACAGACCCAAGCTGAGATGACAGATATGGCTTCTCCACCCACCATGCGCCTTCGTCCTCCCCAAGGGGCTTCAGCCCCTCAGTTGTTGTCTCGCTCATTCCCACACAAACATTTCCCAACTCCAGCCCAGAATGTGGGAGCCCCAGGGGCCAGTGGGGCCGGCGGGATCTGCATGATCCCAGAGCCTGGACACTGTGGGCGGCCTGCCATCCGGAGACGGCGAAAGAGACGCCCAGAGTGCCATCTCTCCTCCATTAAGACTCTTTTCCTCCCTTTTGCCTCCCCAACGTGCTGGCTGCTGAGAAAGACAATTGAGCCAGGGCTCTCAGGGGCTTCTGCTTTGCTCCGGTTGGTGCATCCATCACACGGGGCTTCCACAGAGAGAGGAGCTCAAACCTTTCCTCTTAACGACCTGCAGCAGACTAAGGGGTGCTCGCACTGTGAGCTCCCTGCTCACCGGCCGTCTCCCGTGCTGCTTAATTGGCTGCTCCATCAGAGCAGGGCACACCCCAAAGCAGAGGGACATCAAACCTGCTTGAGCACCCCATAGGCAGCTCAGAACTAGCACGCTTCTCACTGGCACGGTCAGGGATTGATCATCCGGGACCCAGACACAGGTCCACTGGCCAGATCTTGTACACCGAGGACTTAATCATGTTCCTTGGGGGCATGAAGGGAAGATTTGTGAACCAATCTCAGGAGGCACTGAAGCCTGCCTGGGCAGAACTGAGAGGAGAGTGCAGTGTGGATCTGAGCCCCAGCTCACTCATGGAGCACCCCTCCCCCCAGGAAGGCTGTGCAGTCAGCCCAGGGTGGGATCCTGGACAGGGAAGCTCCCAGCCTGAAGTGCCATCACCGGGGAGCTCAGCCAGTTTGAGCTGCTGCCTGCTGGCAGGTGCCAGAGGGAGAACGCAGAACAGGGGAAGGGGGAGAACAGTGAAACCCACACCTGACAGTGGGTTGTGAATTTCAGATGGCCCCATCCGCACAAGCAGACTTTTTGGCTGGGTGGGGCCACTTCCGCCCCTCCTTGGTGGCTTTCCCCTTCTAAGGAACAGGTACAATGAACACTATCTGGGAGATGGGCACGCCTATAGCCATGACTCAAGCATTACAAAAGTGATCCATGCAACCAAAACCATTTGTAGCCCCTAATATTTTGAAATAAAAAGAGAAAAGGAAAAAAAGAAAATCCAAAAGAACCTATAAATATGTTATTTGAATAACCAAATTCGGCAGTGGGTACAAAATCAATATAAAAATTAATTGTATTTCTGTATATCAGTAACTAATATTTAAAAAATGAAATAAAAGATATCATGTAAAATAACATAAAAGTCATGTATGTAGGTATAAATCTAAAAAAAGTGCAGAACTTTCATGAAGAAAACTATAAAACTTTGTAAGAGAAAGTAAATACAACTTAAATAAATGTGCCATGTTTATGGATTTGACGACTCAACATTTTAAAAAATGTTAAGTCTCTTCAGATAAATCTATAGATTCGATGTAATGTCAGTCAAAAACAGCATCGTTTTTTTCTGTGTGTGTGCATGTGTGTGTGTAAAACTTGACAAGCTAATTCCAAAGTTTATATGAAAATGCACAGGGCCAAGGATAATCAAAATATTCTTGAGGAAGAATACCAATGTGGAAAGACTTTCTCTACTTGATACCAAACCTTAAAAGCATTAGTAATCATGAAGCATCATTTTTGTTCAAGAATAGATAAACAGATAAGTGACCATGATAGAGTTTAAGACCCATACATATACTTATAAACTGATCATTTTGATTACAAGGGAGGCAATGCAAAATTATAGGGAAAGGGCTATCTTTTCATCTGTTTAATAAAAGGTGCTAGGACAGATGAGTCATAAATTACAAAAAAGATAAAGAAAAAGGGGGGGGAAGAAATAAGCTGGATCCACAATCAATACATGACAAAAGTCAATTTTAGGTGGAAAGTAGATCTTAATGTCAAATGCAAAACAGTAAAGGTTTTTGGAGGTAATCTAAAAGAATACCTTTATGCCCATGGGCCAGGGAAAGATACATTTCAATAAGGTACAGGAAAAAAGAGATTGTTAAATTTTATTACATGTGTCAGAGGACACATTAAAAGAAGGAAAAGGAAAACCACAGACAGGGGGAAAACACTTGCAACACATCTAACAGACAAAGGGCTCATATCCCAAATATAAAAAGAACTTCTACAATTCAATAAGGGTTGGGGGGAAGAGAGCCCAGTAGAAAAATGGAAAAGATGTGAACGGGCAATGCATGACAGAAGATATCCAAATGGTCAATAAATATATGAAAAGATATTTAGACTCATTAGTAATAAAGATCATGAAAATAAAAACTACAGTGAGATACGACTACATACCCATCAGATGTTTCACTCACTGAATTATATATTTATTTTATCTATACATACATTGTGCTTCTTTTCATATAATTTATAGTAAAAATGATTCATTAAATGTGTATACAAAAAGGATTTATTTGAATACCTTGAATAAATTCCAAATAAATAAATCCACATTTGAGGGAAAACTTTATAAATTGGGCATTCTGGTTGCTGGTCAGGGACTCTAATCAATAGTCACCACAGTCCTGAGGATCACGGCCTGGTCTCCCATGCAGGACGATTTCCCCAGCTGGAGTGGTGAAGTTGGAGCACAGTATGAGGTCTTCTTAGCCACAAGAGGGCAAAAATCATGGACATTAAATTTTTGAAAACTGTGTGGAGCCTTGAACCTGCACCTGTGCTATCTGTAACCTAAGACTAAGTGAAAGGTTAAATGAAAGTCAATGACAACATAGATGGTAAATGACCATTTAGAGAAGGTTTTTGGTTATAAGTTTTGTAGGAGACATCTCATTGGTGTTGCTAAAATACCTGCTATTTTGTTTTTTTCTTCATTGATTTTTCTTCTTAATTTACTCAAGGGCTATAATTTTCTGTGGACTTCAGAACAAATGCTAAGAAACATTTTGGTGTTACTCGGTGTGGGTGGGGTGTGACGATGTGGATGTGGGAGGGAAGAAAATAGTGCTCACCTTGATATGGATGTTGCTGCTGCTCACCTCAGAAGGGATGCCAGAAACGACGACAATAATAGTGACTATAAAAATGATTTGGCAGCAATTTTACTTGTTGTGCTATAGAATGGCTGGCCTGTGGCTGTATATGTAGATTTAAGAGTAAACTTTCAAAGCATGCTCCGGAGGCATGCATGGTAATCCCATTATCTGATAACAGGATTTGTGCACTTACCGCCCACACGCAGCATCAGTAATGCACCCTTTTAGTATCGCTGTGAAATGCAATTTGTGTGCAGATGAAAAGTTTACAGAACATGGGCCTGTGCCATGAAGCTCAACAAAGCCAGCGCACTGTGTGGCCAGGTTTCTGAACCCGACCCCTGTCGTTCCTGCTGTCTCCCTCCTTATTGATTTCCATCCCTTGGCCAAGCGGGCTTTGTGATCATCTGCATCGACCCAGAAACTTGCAAAATGAGCTAATGAAATAGGTGCAGCAGAAATCAACCCTGAATTTCTGGGAGGCTTTGGAGACATGCCACACACAGGATGTGGGAGATGATTGGGTCAAGCAAGTAGTGGCAGAATGTAAAGGATGAGGAGGCCAATGGACATGGATTTTGGTTAATTATTTTACAGAAATGTACGCAGAAATAGGTAAAGCCAAAACTAGAGACAGATGCTTGATAAAATATGAGATAGGTAGTGCCTTAAAAATAAGGTCTTGATATTCATATTTTAAGATTTTGGTTCACACATGGTCTCCCTTTTTTTTTTTTTGATAAAGCTTAAGATAGCTGGCATGTATCTTCACTTAAACATCACATAAAGAGCAGCAGATGTTAGTGACAGAAGCTGCTTTGAAAAGTATGGAAGAGAATATACTCATTACTTCTACTGCTTGCAAATAAGGAAACACAAATTCGCACTCTTATTTTCTAGAAAAAGGGTTATATGGTAAATTCATACCTTGATATTTGAATTTCTTGATTCTTCCCAACAAGTCAATCGAGAACAGAAAGTTATTCTAGTTGAATGTATTTATATCAACCATTGCTCTTAATAAAATGTGATTATATGTAGTTTAAAGAACATACAATCATTCAATGTACAATAGATTAAGCAATGAGTACAGGGTGAATAGATTTAGTTAGAAAATTTTGAATCCTAAAGACAGTATGAAACTTGAGTATAGGGACTCAATGAGTGCCTAATGGGAAAATAGGTTACTCTATTTTTTATTTTTTTATTTCCATATAAATTTTGAAATTAACTTGTCTATTTCCAGAAAATGCCTACTGGGATATTTACTGGGAATGCATTGATTCTGTAGATGTATTTGGCAAGAACTGATATCTGAACAGTATAGAATATTCTGGTCTGTGGATTCTGCACATTTATTTAGTTCTTAAATTTTTATTAGCAATGTTTTATACTTTTCTGTGTGTATAGTTTTTGTATTATTTTGTTAGATTTATCCCTAAGTATTTCATGTTTTTTGATGCTAAGTAGTTCTGCTTTTAAATTTCAATTTCCAATTCTTCACTGCTGGTATATAGAATTACAACTGATATGTTTTATATTGACCTCATATCCTGAAACCATGCTAAACTCATGGTTTCTAGTCTTTTTTTTTTTTTTTTGGTAGATTCTTTATGATTTTCTACATAGAAAAGTACAGCTTCTACAAATAAAGACAGGTTTATTACTTCACTTCCAATTTGTGTGCCTTTTATTTCTTTTTCTTGCTTTATTCCACTGGATCTTTATTATGATACAAAACAGCAGCAGTGAGAGTGGACGTCCTTGAAGTGTTACTGATCTTAGAGGAAAAGCACTCAGTCTTTTATCATTAAATATGATATTAATTGTAAGTTTTTATAGGTGTCCTTTAGTAACTCCGACCTTAAAAAACTAGAAAAAGAAGAACACATTAAGTCCAAAGTAAGCAGAATAAGGGAAAACAATAAAGATATGAACAAAAATCTGTGAATTAAGAAACAGAAAAAAATAGAGAAAAATCAGTGGAATCAAAAGCGGGTTATTTGAGGAAATCAGTAAAACTGATAGACCTCTTGCCAGACTGATTGAGAAAAAAAAAAAAGAGAGAGAGAGAAGACACAAATGACTAATGTCAGCTCTGGAAAAGGAACATTACTACCAACCCTACAGTCATTAAAAGGATAATAAATGGAATATTGTCTGTAAATTTAGGCTAAGAAATTTGACAGCTTAAGTGAAATAGACAAATTCCTTGAGCATACAAAAGTTCAAAGCTCATGAAAGACGATGCAAATAGCTCAAATAATCCTGCATCTATTAAAGAAATTGAATATGTTGTAAAAAACTTCACACAAAGAAAACTTTTTCTATTTATTCTTGTGTCACTTTTGGCAGGTTATATTTTCTAAGATATTTGTCCATGGCTTCCAAATTGTTAAATTTCTTGGCATAGTTATTTACTGTATCTTTTAAATTAATTTTTAAATGTCTGTAGTATTTGTACTGATAATCTCCTCTTTTATTGCTGAATATTTATAATTTATGTGTTCTCTCTTTTTCTATATTATGTGTCTGTTTTCTACTACATTGATTCCTGTTTTTATGTTTATTATTTTCTTCTTTCCATTTTATTTGGGATTATTTTGCTGTTCTTTTTGTAGCTCCTTAAGAATAAATGATTAGATAATTGATTTTTCAATCTCTTTTCTGACGTAAGTATTTAAAGCTATAAATTTCTCTTGCAAGCCTGGTTTTATATGTAACTGACATCAATCTACATGTTTTCATGTTTTGAAATGTAGTTTATTATTCTTCAGTTGAAAATTTCCTTCCTTCCTTTCTTCCTTTCTCTTTTTCTTTTCTTTTCACTGTTATTCAGGCAAGAATATTTTCTAATTTCTCTTGTAATTTTTTCTTAAACCCATGGATTATTTAGAAGCATATTGGTTAAATTATAAACAAATGGGGATTTAAAAATTTATCTTTCTTATTACTTTATCTAATACATCATATTAGAGAACATATTCTTTATTATTTCAGTTAAGTTTGTTAAAACTTTCTTTACAGTTTCCATATATTGTCCATTTTTATAAATATTCTGTATGACTTTGAAAAGAATACGCAATATGCAGCAGTTTGATACAGTAAATGTGTCTGTTCAGTCAAATGTGTTAATCATATTGCTCAAATCATTTATATGCTTCTTGATTGTCTTCCTGCTTTATCAATGAGTAAAAAAGATGTATTGAAATCTTCCCTATGATGGTGAATTTATTTCTCCTTGTAGTTCTGCCTGGTTTTGTTCTCTATATATTTATGTCATTAAAAATATGCAAATGTAAAATTGCCATATCTTCCTCAGGAGCTTAATCTTTTATTTTTATGAAGTAAAGCCCTTTAACTTCATTAATGCTTTTTTCCTAATCTATTTTGTCTGATATTACTGTAGCTACTCCAGTTTTAAAACAAACTGGGGAGACAGGAGGAGTTAGTATCTTACTTTCCGTCTTTCCTTATCCTTGTTATCTTTATCTTTTAGGTATATTGCTTGTAACAGTTTTATATATATATATATATATATATATATATGCTTTTTGGCATAAATCCAGTTGTTCCAGTACAATTTGTTGAAAAGACTGCCCTTTCTTCATTGTATTGCCTTTGCTCATTTGTCAAAGATATTGCCTTTTATTTTAATAAAGCATTTTTTATTATTATATTCCCCTCTTTATTAGTTTACTAATTATATATTCTTTTATTATTCTTTTAGTGGTTACCCTAGAGATGGCAGCATGTTACTCAATTTATTAAATGTCTATGTAAATTAGTATGTTTCCTATTTCCTATTTCCTAAGCCAGTGGTTCTCAAACTTGACCATGCATCAGAGATGTCTTAAGGATTTGTTAAAGTACAGGTTGCAGTGTCCAACCATCAGGGGTTTCTGATTCAGTAGGTCTGGGTGAGGCCTGGGTATTTGCATTTCCAGTAGTTTCCTAAGTGATATTGGTCCTGCTAACCTGGAAACTACGGTTTGAGAACAACTGTATTAGGTAAAAAGACTTTAGGACATGTTGACTCTACTTACCTTTCCCTTGACTTCTGTGCTATTGCTGTTTTATATGTACCTGTACATCTACATCCCTTAAGGCTGTGGCCCCCAATCTCTGGGCCATGGATCGTGGCAGTCTGTGGCCTGTTAGGGACCAGGCAGCACAGCAGGAGGTGAGCGGTGGGTGAGCAAGCGAAGCTTCATCTGTACTTACAGCCGCTCCCCAATGCTCACCATCCCCTCTGCCCTCAGTCCATAGAAAAATTGTTTTCCATGTAACTGGTCCCTGGTGCCAAAAAGGTTGAGGACCGTGGCTATAAGGCAATATTCTTAGTGTTTTACATAGTAAATATTCATTTATATTTACCCACATATTATCCTCTCTGTTATTGTTCGTTTCTTTTTGTACCTTTGAGCTTCCATCTGAAACCCTTGACCAATTGCCTTCTGTCTGAAGAACACCCTTTAGCATTTCCTTTAACGTAGGTCTGCTTGTGACAAATTCACCCCAACTTTGCAGGTCTGAAACAATGTTTATTTTGCTCTTATTAATATATTTGAAGGACATTTTTGGTGACTAGAGAATAATAATGCTACATTATTGTTATTTTCTTTTAGCATATTGTTTTCTGACTTTTATGGTTTCTAGGATGGTTTTTTATCTCACTGTTGCCTCTTTGAAGATAATATCTCTTTTCCTTCCAGTTGCTTTTAAAATTTGCTTTTTGTCTTTGGTTTTCAGCTATTTTACTTTGATGTGCTAAGTTTTCTTCGTAGTTATTTCTGATTAGGATTCATAGGATTTCTTGAATGTGTAGTTGGAAGTCTTTCATCAAATTCGTATTATTGTTTCTTTACTTTTTGACTGTATTATTTCCAGAGAATATGATCTATGTGATACTGATTGTTTGAGATGTGTTGAGACATGCTGTGTGGTTAAGCGGTTAATTTTCAGAAACATTGCTTGTGAGATTGTCTCTAGTTGTTAGGTGCACAATTCTAAATATGTTAATTATAGAAATCTTGTTATACAAATTGTTTAAATATTCTTTTTTTTTTTTTTTTGAGACAGAGTCTCACTCTCTTGCCTGGGGCGAGTGCCGTGGCGTCAGCCTAGCTCACAGCAACCTCAAACTCCTGGGCTCAAGCGATCCTACTGTCTCAGCCTCC
>CAUYSK010029608.1:0-19254 GCA_963575035.1 Avahi laniger | reverse complement strand
TATAGACTCAAAAGGCAGATGGCCAAATCAGTTGATCTCTTTGAGAAAAGTAGATTTAAACAATTTTTGTTTCTTTATTTTCATTTCTCCAGTCAGAAATTTAAACGCAGAAATTCAACACTTTAGAAAGCAGGTAGGTCATAGGAAGTATGGCATAGTACTTACTATATTCTTGTGCCATGGCTACAGAAATTTAGACGACAGCATCCGCACTAATAATGTGTAACCTGAAATAAAATAAGAAAAAAATTGTTAAAATACACAAGAAATATCACTAAAATACAATAGTTGCATAACTTCCACAAATGTCTTATCTTTATTCTTAAAGAGGCAAATGAGCCTCTCTAAGGTAAGCAGTTGCACTTAAATTACACATTACAGAAAATGTCTTCAGCATTAGAGTATCTCTAAGTTTTTTTTTTTTTCCAGACAGAGTCTCTCTATGTTGCCCAGGCTGGTCTCGAACTCCTGGGTTCAAGAGACCCTCTGCTTTGAGCCTGCTAAGTAGCTGGGACTACAGGCATGCACCACCATGCCCACCCAAACATTTGCAAAACCATCTGCCTCTATTGTAGATCTGGACCATCAAAAAACAAAACATATTCAGGTACTACAGGGTGATACAAAGAAAACCCCAACAAAATACATTTTTATCAAATAATATTGCCCTGGACTGTTGTTTATAAAACTGAAACAAAAAGGAGAAAAAACAGAATTATTAAACATATCTCAAAAATCATAACATAAAACTATTCAATCCAATGCAACTTGAAGCTACATAAATCAGCTTCAGTTTCTAAATTCCTAAACTCAGGGGTCCAAGGAAACAGTTCTCAGGAAAAAAAAAAAAAAAGTACATATCTAATTCAAATATTTGACACTGCATCATCTTGCTTAACAAAAATCACTGAATAGTCAGCATACCATGGAATGCTCAACGAACCCTAGAACTAGAGACTCTTAAGACCCTGAAATTGCTTTTAATATTAAAAAAAAGTTAAGAACTTTGTCCTTGTCTAAACCCTAGGACAAACAACAGTATAACGAGTCACACTCTCAATTAAAAGGGACTGAAAAACATACAAATCTTAGTAAGCTTCAAGAGACAGTGGTGTTTCCAGGTGGTGGTATGACAAGGCTAAGGCTAACTGTGCATGTATCTACAAATACTGCATCTAATTTCACTTTCCTCAATATATGTGAGATTTGCCCATGTTGTTGTATTAATTATGATTAGTAAAAATTAAATTTTTTAAGCCATTAAAAGAATAAAAGTGGAAGCCTCAAAACAGAATATTTGCAACATGTATATCTATCAAAAGACTCATTCAGAATATATAAAGATGTCTTACAAAACAGTAAGAAAGGCCAGGCACAGTGGCTCACACCTGTAATCCCAGCACTTTAGGAGGCTGGGGTAGGAGGATTGCTTGAGGCCAGGAGTTCGAGACCAGTCTGAGCAACATAGAGAGACCCTGTCTCTACAAAAAATAAAAAAAATTGCCGGATGTGATGGTGCATGCCTGTAAGACCAGCTACTCCGGAAAGCTGAAACAGTAGGATCTCTTGAGCTCAGGAGTTTGAGGTTGCAGAGAGTTATCATGAGCTACTGTGCTCTAGCCCAGGCAACAAACGAGACCCTGTCTCAAAAGAAAAATAAAACAAAAGAAAACATGGGTTTGGCTGTGTTCCAGTAACACTTTATTTACAAAAACAGCCAATGTGTAGGGCAAGGTTTTGCTTGCTATACAGCAATGAATATAAATGAACCATAACTAAGACAACAACACTGATGAATCTCACAAATATAACTTTGAGACAAAGAAGCCAGAATACACTGCATGATTCTGTTTCATAAAGCTCAGAAATAGGTAACACTACCTAAGTCAGAATAGCATAATAGTTACCTCAGAATGAGGGTGGGAGGAGGCAGAGACTGGCAGAGGGGAAAAGAGAATTCTGGTGGACTAGTAATATTGGATTCCCTGAGTTGGGTAGTTTCATGAGTTATGTTCAATTTGGGCAAATTCATTAAGGTGTACATTTATGATGCACTTGTTTTTATTTTGTGTTTAAAAAATTTACATAATTTTATAAATAAAGAATATGAGCCACATTGCTAAGTGGATGCTTTCCCATAGCTCACTGTCCCTAGATATCAAACGCTGCCGCGATGGCAAGCCTTGTGCCTGCACAAAGCAACTTTGCGAAGCCTCTCCTTCATTTACAGGGTGATACCTGCATTGCAACTAAACCCCCTCTTCCAAGTTTCATGCAGGATTTGAGAGAATGAGCTATGATTAGACAGCTCACACAGGAGTGGCAGGAGGTGAATGCAACACAGAAGGAGAGAGGAAAGTAGCAGATGGGAGAAGAGACTAGGAGAAAGGAGGCCCTGCATTTTAACATAATCTGCTGAATAAGCCACACAGAATAGAAAGTAACATAAGCAGCTTAGAAACACAAGTTGCAGGGTCACTGAACTTGCCTTTTGAACAAAAATAAAGACAATTTTAAAGCTTACTAAGGCTCTTAAAAGACTGATGAAGGGTTTTATTTCCAGTACAAAAATTTCTTCCAATCTAACAGATGAAATGGGCAGGAAATTTCAGTTTTTCCAATGAAGAAGTAAACCTGACAGATGATACAATCTTGACTTTCTAAACCTGCATGTTTTCAAAACTCTATACCTTGATTTCATCCAATCACTAAACACAGTAAACAACCTTTCACCATATTTATAATTTAATTAGATATTATAACTTCCCAGGGATCACAAGGAGTCATTAAGTTACCAAGGTGGTGGCCAAATATATTAGGAGAGACATAGACCATGCAAAAGCCAGACAAGGCAAGACCATGGGCATCACAATACAAGGATTTGCATCCATTAGCATGGGCTTACATCAGGAGTGAAATGAAAAGAGGACTAAAGAAAAAATAAGTGAAAAGAACTGAAATCCATTTACTATACTGCATAACTGGAACGTGCAAGGAACTGGATGTTCCTAGCTGCTGGAAATGCAAAGACAAAAGTCCCTGTCTTAGAGTTCACAGCATAGAGAAGCTGGTAAGCCTATGTATCAATGATTGAAATTAAATGTAGTAAGTTACAAAACATGCACAAGGGCTATGGGAGCTATAAATGAATAGGACAGAATTATTAAATGTAGGGGGAGTGAAATGCAAGTGGAAAGAGGATAAGAAAAGGAAATCTTCCCATAGAGGTAAAAATGGAAATGGGTTTTGAAAAATCATAGATAAACAAAGTAAGAACGGGAATGGAAACATCATTCTAGGCAGAGGGAGAGAATGCACAAAGGCAGGGAGGCATGAATGAGTCAGTCATATCTGAGGAATAACAAGAAATCAGAGGCAGCCAGAAGATGATGTGCTTGTCAATTACGTAAGTTTGAATTTTATCTTACAAGCCTTTTGGAGCCATTGGGGTGGGAATTAGGGGAATGAGAATGGAATACAAGGCATTGAGGGGAAGTGGCAAGTCTCCAAGTGTATCTTTTTGTACAGTTTTGACATTTAGAATCATGGTAATGTTTCCCAAAATAAAAGAGCAAAGAATTAAAATAAACCAGTATGTAGAGGGGGGAACCTAAAATGAAACACAAAAAGTAACAAATGAACTGCATTACAAATATATAACATAACCACACTGAAAGGCATGTAGAAGAAAAGAACTAACCACTTTGGACACCAGTATCTTGACTATATCCACTGAGGCTAGAGACAAATAAAGGGGAAAGGCTAGAATGAACTCTATGGCACTGGACTGGACTCAGAGGTATCACTATGAACTCATGGTTCATAACATGTATTTCAATAGAGAGACGGATGGACAGGAACAGACAGATGTAGAAATGTGTGTGTGTGTGTGTGTGTGTGTGTGTGTGTGTGTGTGTGTGTGTATTTTGATTGTTTGTTTTTTCCCCTAGCTCTGTGCTCTGAGATCACCTAGGAACAACGACACCCTGTAGCAATGAACACACTTAGCATCCAGATGTTGGTTTCTAAACACTATCTATCCTTCAATAAGAAGATCCAGAACTACCTGGAGAAATGTCTGGCTGCAAAACCGGGGCAGGGAAAGTACCAAATGAGCCTGGAACATTTTTTGATATCAAAAGATAAGAAAGTGCTTAAAAAACAGAGGAATGTATTGAAAAAAAAAGTGGAACCAAACTGAAGAAGACAAATCTCGGACAATTTGCATAATAAAATTAAAAATTATATTAATAGATTATAATCCATAGAATAAAATATCTATAAGTCCAAACTGATAAAAATAAATAACTGAATATTTAAGAAAATGGAAGAGAAGGCCAAGCTTTTTTACAGGAGAATTTCAATTGATAAATGCAGACAGAAAGACAGAAATAGAAAACCACCATTTGACAAACACCACAGATTAAAAGAGACAAAGGAGACATAACTGAATGCAATGTTTGATCCTAGATTAGGTCACAGACAAAAGACATTACTGGAACATTTGATAACAATGCAAATACAATGTCGAGATTAGTAAATAGTATTGTATCAATGTTAATTTCCTGATTTCCATAATTTTACCATAGTTATATAAGATAATAACATTTGGGAAAGGTGGGTTAAGAGTGTATGGAAGCCATTTGACCAATTTTTACAATTTTTTAAAAGCAATTCTGGCTGGGTGCGGTAGCTCATATCTGTAATCCTAGCACTCTGGGAGGCGAGAGGGGAGGATTGCTTGAGGTCAAGAGTTTGAGACCAGCTTGAGGAAGGGCAAGACCCCATCTCTACTAAAAATAGAAAAAAATTAGCTGGGCATTGTGGCATGTGCCTACAGTCCCAGCTACTCCAGTGGCTGAGCCAGGGGACTCACTTGGACCCGGGAGTTTGAGGTTGCAGTGAGCTATGATCATGCCGCTGCACTGTGGCTGGGGCCACAAAGTGAGGCTCTGTCTCAAAAAAAAAAAAAAAAAAGACATGGATAGATGAGAGTCATAATCTTAATCCAAAACCTGGTTTCAAGCGTTTGTTTTCATGATCAGGAAGCTGGCTTCAAAGATGAGTTCAATTTTTGAAATTCATTTACCTGTCCTTTCTGCACACCTTTCTGTGTGTATGCCATACTTAAAAATGGCATTTATTCAAACACAAAATGAATGATGAGCAAAGACACTGGCAAATACTAGATTAAACAAAATAAAACCATAGATCTCATTTGTTATTTATAGAAGATGGTACTTAAAATTCTCAAAGTCCAATTAAAACACTTGAGAAGGTATCATTCTCATTGTGGTTTTTCAAAAGGAAAAAAGTATTTTAAAAAAGTTTTAAAAATCTGCTATTTTGCTACTTGGCTACAGGGATAGGTGAGATTGCTTCTCTAAGGCTCATACCAATTAGATTATCAATTCATTTACATATATGTATATGAACAGTATAATTTTTAACCAAAGAAAAAATTAAACTTTTCAAATCAGTATAACTGGATTTTTTAAAAAAACACCTTCAGATTGCTACGCCATCCTGGCCGAGGTTAGAGTAAGGTGAACCCAGTAGCTTAGTAACCACTCTCAGAGCAAGAGGTTCTTTATACCACTTAAAATTACATTTTAAGAACTTAAAAAAGTCATCAGCTACATATTTAAACTTGGCAACAAAGATACCATCTACTTCTCTTGGGTTTAAATGTTATATAATAGTGTTCAGAATTTAGAGTATAATGGACCATATTTTATATGGATGACAGTATGTACAAGATCTTTAAAACAGATGGTAAGTTACATAGAGACATCAAGTGACAGTTCTGGCTGATTCAGCTCTAATTCATTGTTTGCTTTCTAACAGCACTATTTCAAAAAGAGCAATGCCATAGCCCATAGAAAAGATTTTCATTTTAAGTAGAGGAGACATCTTAAGTGAGAAGCAATTATACAGGTTAACAGAAGAAATGAACTGCTATAGAATACACTAGAGATATGTTTCAGCAAATCATTAGTTTTTATACCCAAAGGTATGTACTAAGTGTATCAGCCTAACGGTCATTGAATTTATTAAGCCATAATTGTGCTACACGAATTCTCCATTCTTTCCTTCAGAGCACACCGAATAAATCAGAAAGCAATGTTTGCTTTCCTCTCTACAGTAACAACTGTGCATTTGGCCTGAATTCTAAATAATCAGGTTCTTTATGAAATTTTTGAAATTCAGCCAATATACAGATCTTTTCACTAAAAATAAGCATGAAGGAAACAGGCTCAAATCGTAACTGTCATATTTAATTACTTAAAACAAGGGAGAACGGCCTTCACAGACAAGTTGGATAAACACGCACAGACCTCACCGTGGCCATACATGTTCTACTGTCACTAAAAACAGAATTGTTTTTAAGAACTGGAAGCATGAACATTCAGCTGGATGTCTGATACCATCGGCACCGATGCTCTGAAATCTACTGACATAACACTTAGCCAATCACATGGTGTCTTTCTACACTGGTGAAGACCACAGTAGGTGTGATGGTTAGTTTTATACGTTAACTTGGCGAGGCTATAGTACTGTTATTTAATCAAACACTAATCTAGGTGCTGCTGAGAAAGTATTCTGTAGATGTGGCTAATGTCTGCAGCTGACGTTAAGTAAAGAAAATCATCCTTGATAATGTGGGCAAGTCTCTTCTAATCAGTTGAAAGACCTGAAGAGCAACAACTGACGGTTCCCAAAGAAGAAATTCTGCCTCGAGACTGTAGCATCCACTTCTGCCTGAGTTTCCAGCCTGCCGTACAGATTTTTAACTTGCCAGCCCCAGCTGAGTCAATTTCTTCTTTAAAAATCAATCTCTCTCTCTCCCCTCTCTATATTTATGTATTTACACACACATTCCCACACATACATCTCTGTTGGTTCTGTTTCTCTAGAGAACCTTTACTATTATGTAAGGTAAAATGAAACTCCTTCTGCACACAAATTCCAACATCGAATGTGTATTGGGGGGGTCCCCACACCAACAAATTCTTTAATTCTTTGCAGACACCAGCTGGACGTCCTACATCCAGTTCAATGCTGACACTGTCTACCTGGAGTTAGCTGAGATCCCACAAGTTAAGGGCTCAGTCCCACAAGACTGCCCCACTTCAGATGCCAACTGCAAGTTGGGGCCCCAGGTCCTACAGAAGGATAGGCAATAAATTGTGGGTCCCCACGCCCCCCTCTTTGGGTTCCATAATTTCCTAGGATGGCTCACAGAACTCAAGAAAATGGTTATTCTGTTTACCGGTTACAAAGGATACGACTGAGGAATCCAAATGGAAGGGACGCACAGGGAGAGGTACGCGGGAAGGCGATGCCCGCTCTGGGCACACGACCCTCTGGCACCTCCACGTGTTCACCAACCCAGAAACTCTCTGAACACCATCTTTTAGGGACTTTTACAGAGAATGGAGGCTTTACCAGGTAGGCATGATTGGTTAAATCACTAGCCATTGGTAATTAATAACTCAACCTCCAGACAATCTCTACTCCAAGAAGGTAAAGGGATGGGGCCGGAAAGTTCCAAACCTCTAATCACACAGTTGATTCCCCAGCAACCAGGCCCCGCCCTGAAGCTATATGGGAGTCTTCAGCCACCAGTCATCTCATTAACATACAAAAAGACACTCTTAATCACTCCTGACAGTCCAAAGATCTTAGAAACTCCTGTGTCAAGAACCAAGGTCTAAGATCAAATAATGACAAAAAATGCTCTTATCAGTCCTATCAGAAAAGTGTATAAGGGTTTTAGAAGCTCTGTGCTGGGAACCAGTGAATGCCACACATGAGCTGGGCTGTCAAGGTTAGGTACTTACACATCCAATCCTTTTAAGCTAACAACGTTTTAGGACTATGTCCCAGGTGTTTTACTTTGACTAGCTCATCTGATTGTTCATACCAACATTAAGTGGCAGATACTATTATTATCCATAATTCTCAGGAGGGATAGAGGAGGAAAAGACATAATTCACACAAGGTGACACAGCTACTAAGTGGTACTGGATCCCAAATATGAACCTAGGCCTTGATTTGAGCTACTAAGGTATATGCATCCCTAATAATATTTCCCAGGCAGAACAATGGGGCAAAAATATTATAAGCCAAAAACTTCATGAGCAATGTCAGACATATTAAAAGCAAATGGAATATTAAACTTGAGATTTGTACATACAGAGAAGGGATTAAAGGGAACTAGCATGAACAGAAAGCAGATATAGAAAAGCAAACTACATAAAGGGAAAAGTTTTCTGGTTCAAAATTGCTAATAATTGTTAAAATTTATGGAATACCACTGTTTAGGACTGAGCTCCTGCACTAGATCCCAAAAGACCAAACCAAAATGGAATCCCTTGTATTAGGTGCCACACAATCAAACTAAAACTTTAAAAATCAGAAATATCCAAAACAGGCAAGTTTTTTGAAAAACAGGAGATTCTTAGCAACCAATCAGAAAGAGCCCAGTCTACTTGAGCTGTCTTGATAAGGAAGTCCCCTCTGCTTTAACCCTTCCAAGGCAAGTAACCTGATGTTAACCAATTCACTTTTTTGTATTGTGCTGTTTTCCTTGTTACTAGTCAAGCTATCTCAAAAAAACCAACTGTTCTGCCATGCATTAGATCTTTCACTTTGTTGAAAATTTTTGTTTTTTAACACAGCCTACAGATTTACCTTTTTGCCATCCTATCTCAATAAAATTTATTGACAAAATAAGAATACAAGTAAACTCACAGAGGTAGTACAGGAAATCCCAATACAGCTGACATGAACAGACCAGAGCAGTGAGAAATTTGGAGAAATATAAAGCATGTGGAAACAGACTGAAGACTAACCCAACAGGGCCAACAGACCTGGAATCGCTTACAAGTAAGAAGATGGACTTGCAAATAAATTTTCCTAGCAGAACCCTGGAAAACAAACAGTGTCAGCAGATTCTGGAGGAAGCATGCCTTGGATGGTGATCCAGGTAAGTAAAGAGCATGACACCTATATCAGTCCCCCCTCTCTCTGAGAGGCTATGTGTGGCATTAGCCCCTGGATGAAGGCCATGAGAAACTCCCCCAGTGATTCTAAGGACTAGAGAAGCTGGACAATGTTCCAGATAGCGTAGGAGTTAATTTATGGTACACCTGTACTCAGATGGCAAGTAACCCACACATCTTATGAGAAAATCCACCGTAGCCAACATGGCTTGCCCATGGAGGTCTGTGGCTGGGTTCTTCACCCAGACCCCACCCCCAATGGACATACCCTGTTCTATCCATTGTCTTCCCTCTCTTTGGCTTCTTGTCTTCTGCTTATAAACGTGTACAAACATTCTTTTAATCATAAAAAGCCTTTCCCTACACCCAAATCCCTTTCCAAAATAAAGAAGCAATGAGGTAAGACGTCAATGATGATTTGGAAGTTCCTGGTTAAAATAACTAGATGAATGGTTCTACTATTCTATGAACAAAGAAAAGAGAGGGAATAAGGGGGAGGGGGAACAGTTGGTAAAATACCGAATTTAAAGTGCTGCCTTCAGAGGAAGAGGTTATAAACTAAAAGTCTATACCCAGAATGCGGTCCATGGGAGTATCTACTTTGCTGCATGCAGTGTTTTACAAAAATTCAACCCAACTTTTAAAAAGGGTATTTAACACACAAATCCACATTTATAGCTTCTCATGAAAAACTGGTAGATCTGATAACTTTGTGCCCATATTCCCAAATAGCAGTGGTGGCTAAAGCCACGCAGCCTGGATGAGGCCTATATTCCCCCACTCTCCACTGTCCCCAGGACTGTCTTCCCGACCCTTAGCCTATGCCAGCTGCCACTGTTCATCCCATTACCTTGTTGTTCCCCTTACAGTAGAAAAGCATTTCTCGTTTCCCAAAGGCCTGCTTTTACTCATTGACATTTGTCGGCCAGGCCTCCGCAGGCACTTAAATTTGTCAATCTGCTTCAGAACAACATAGTCAAAAAAGGAGTTGAAAATAAAGATCTCTGGCTGGTAAGAGAAGGCTAACGAGGGCTAGAGTTGTGGCTTAAGGGGAGCTTGCTCTAAGTTAGAATGGAGGAAGGCTGAGCTCATGAAAGAGATTACATAAAGCGGATGGCAACTATGGATGGACTTTAGGAAATAGCTATAATTCAAGACAGTAAAGGAAAGCAGAAGGGAAGTAACAGGAAGTGACAGGGAGTGCAAGGAGTGAGATGTTCAAGAAAGATTTCAAAATGCGTTAAGTTGATGATGCACAGACTACAGTAAAAATTTATCCAGTTGTGAGATTAATACTGTAGAAAAAGATCACAGTCCACTGTTAACTAATTTACTTAACAACAAAATTCTAGTCTAACCTACCCATGAAACTGCACTACATATCAACTGGTTAAGGTTAATACAGAAAGATGTATCTCTTAATTACTGTCAACATAAATATTATACCAAGTTCTTAAAAGCCATTTTTCATTGACCAGAATTATCATATGACATCTAAATTACCTAAGTTTTATCTTAAATGTTAAAAGCACTTTCAAATGAACAGCAAAGAGAGAAGAAAATTGGCCACAATTCAACAACAAAATTTCCCCCAAATTGTATGTATGAGAGTAACCTGTGCTGTCATAACAACAGAAATAGTCAGTTAATAAAGAAAGTTACCAGGTCTTCCTCTAAATTTTTATGTAATGAGAAGAGGAAAAAAGCCCATTTAACACTAGAATATTTGCAAGAATTTAAAGCGTCACACGGATGAAAGCCATCAGACTGTGAATAAGCAGGAATATCTACTCCCATACATTTGCTTAACAAAGAAGATAATTCAGAAATTCTACAATACAAAATAGATTTCTCTGCTATGACTTCCATATTAGATTACTAGATAAATAAATGGACAGAATTCATAAGGAAATACAAATTCAGCATTAAATGTATGTGGAAATTAACAATCAAAAATAAATATTAAAACAAAGTAGCCATCATTTTAGAACTATTAAATTAGCAAAATAATATTTTGTAGATATTATACTAGTAAGTGTGAATTAAACTGCTTATGGCTGTATGAACTAGGATGGCATCTTTAAAAATAGGTAATATTTAGAAAATACTCATAACCTTTGAACAAGTATTTAATGGCTCTCCTAAAAATGGATCCTATGTAAATAATACAACAGAAACAAAAGGTTACACTCTGCTACGGTGTTTTTTGAATGAAACAGATAAAGAATCTGGAAACAAGTCAATTATCCAACAATAAAAATATTACATAGAAACTTATGGTACATCAACACTATAACCATAATTTATTATTCTTTAATGTGACAATAATGAAGACCATATGCAAACCTAGAAAAATAATTGATATCACGTCATGGTAGAAAATAAAATACAGGCTGAATATCTCTTATCCAAATGCTTGGGACCAGAAATGTTTTTGGATTTCAAAATTTTTTTTGGTTTTTGGAATATTTGCTTAGACATAAATAATGAGATATCTTGGTGACGGGACCCAAGTCGAAACATAATATTCATTTATGTTTCATATACACCTTACACACATAGCCTGAAGGTAAATTTATATAATATCTTCAATAATTTTGTTTATGAACAAAGTTTGTGTAATGCAACCTGTCACGTGAAGTCAGGTGTGGAATTTTCCGTATTCACCAAGTTTTGGATTTTGGAGCATTTTGGATTTTGAGATTAAGCCTTAAATTTTTTGATTTTGTAATATGCCTACCAGTATTACAACTATAGTAGATAAAGAATGAAAAATATACAGGGACAGAAATACTCAAAAAGTAGAAATAATTATTATATTGGAGTGACAGATTTGTGGAGCTTTTTTCCATTTTTCAATATTCATTTAATAACTGTAGATGAATAAGAAGAAAATTTAGACATTATGGGTTACAAGATTGGCACAGAGAAAATAACTACAGTCAGTGCTAAGGACAGAGGACAGAGAGCGAGCTGGGAGAGGCACATACTAGAGAGCAGTAAAGGGAAGTTTTAACAAACGCACTACAAAGAGAAACTTAGAAAGCTACCGGGGGACCGAAGAGAAAGCAGTTTCAGCAAAATGATAGAGACATAAATCTTACACAGAAAACTGCTTAGTAAATAACTGAGCTGAGCAAGTATCTATGGGCAACCCAGGCAATGCTGGGAAAAAAGGGGTGGTAATCTGGGGAGAAAATCAAGATGATAGTAGTTTGCAAATGTGTAAAGGTTGAGAAAAAAGTTTTCTTAGACTATAAACTAGAAGGAGAGTGAATGATCAGTAAAGAGAAGCACTGAAAATGCAAAAGGGAAGGAACACTACCAAATGGCTCTCACAGGCCACATCAGACAAGAACTCAGGTTATATGAAGCACGACTCACCTTTTTATTGTCTGACCCCAAATGCACTAAAATTTGTCTACAAAAGTGACACTTCATTGAAAATTTTCATATCTTCTTAATGTCAGACACACTGATTAGAACATGTCTCCAACAGTATTTTAGCAAAAAGCAAATCAGAATTCAAGTGAATGATTCTTATTGACTTCTATAAAAGCTAGAGGTCCCAAGTTAAACCCCAAATAAAATAACTGTGTTAGAGAAGTGAATTTTTGCATCAATCTAAAATTCACATTTTTCTTCATTTTAACGTTGCTGAAATCAGCAGGCGTTTTATAACCAGCGGCATCTCAGCAATGTATCATAGTTTAGAAGGCTGCATTTTTTTCTCAATGATTCATAAAATATTAAGCTGTCTTATAATCGAAGGTATCTTAAATTCAAAAAAATACGGTATCTTTCTGTCCTTATAAACTGCTCTCTCATGTACTATATAAGTACAACAGAAAAGGGGGAAGGGAATTAGAAACTTGGCATATGAAATTTTAAACTGCTCTTTTTGTTTTATAAAAATATAAAATTGTGAACGTTTCACCAGACAGATTTCTGATTCTGTACTAAATGATTCCCATGGTCCCGAATCAATAAAGTTTACTCATGCTCGTAAATGCAGAACATAAACCCCACATACACGTTTCACAGCACTCTGTGTGATTGATGGCCATGCTACAGCACAGGAAAAGTGACATTTATGGAAAAAGGACAATTAGAATACCATACTTTCATTTAAACTTAATATACTTCAAAACAAAATATTTTTCTGTTGAACAAAAATGAGAGGCTAGAATAGTTTTATTAAGAACATTAAATATTTTTTTACTCTTTTTTTTAAATGAGATGAGGCATCACTATGTTGCCCAGGCTGGTCTCCCACCTCAGCCTCCAGGGAAGCTGGGATTACAGGCACACGCTACCATACCCAGCTCCATAAAAATATTGAACTTTTAAAAGAAATATGAGTTAAGTAACTATCACTTAGGGCAATTTAAAATACATATTAACATCTTTGTAATTTTTCTATAACTATAAAATTATCCCAAAATATTTTACAAAGATAAATATACACATATATTAATTTTTAGTGACAAATGCATTGGTTTTTTTTCACCTCAGCAAATGGGTTGTCTGAAAACATTAAAGAAAAATACTTGAAACATGAGCTCATCGAGCACCTCTGGCAATTACCATAATCACAATTAGCCACTCCGAACTGGCATGCACTACACATTTTTAATGCATCACAAAAAAGGAAATCAAATTTGCCAGCCAATAAATTCATTATACCCCTGCCTATTGGAAATATATAAGATAATCGTATCAATGAAATCAGCATCTTAAAATGTTTCGTCAGCATAATCAGCTTACAAGAGTGGGGCAGCAATTTACTCACACAATATTTTTGTTTTGTTTTGTTTTGTTTTTTTGTTTTTTGAGACAGGGTCTCATTCTGCCACTCAGGCTGGAGTGCAGTGGGGTGATCATAGTTCACTGCAACCTCCAACTCCTGGGCTCAAGCAATCCTCCTGCCTCAACCTCCCAAAGTGCTGGGATTACAGGTGTGAGCCACCATGCCCAGCCCCATTCAGGAAACATTTAAAAGTAACTAAATATATACATGAGCTCAGCATCAAAGCCAAAATAGGTTGCATGACAGAAAATTTTATCATGACCTTTCTAGTTGCATAACTTTGTAATTTACTTTCATATACATTGTTCTTAGGATAACATGACCTATACTATCAAATGTAATAACTCCAAATCTGCCTCTTTTTTTGTTCTTTTTTTTTTGAGACAGAATCTTGCTCTGTCACCCCAGGTAGAGTGCAGTGGTGTGATCGCAGCTCCCTGCAACCTCAAACTCCTGGGCTCACGTGATCCTCCTGCCTCCGCTTCGAGAATAGCTGGAAATACAGGTGTGCACCACCACGCTCAGCTAATTTTCAAATTTTTTGTAGAGGTAGGGTCTCACTATGTTGCCTGGGCTGGTCTTGAACTCCTGGCCTCAAATGATCCTCCTGCCTCAGCCTCCAGAGTGCTAGGATTACAGGCATGAGCTACCACACCCACTGGGATCTGCAATTTTAAAATAATACTATCTATACCATTTAAAGCTAAACTTAGACAAAGTTCACCATGCTAACATATATTAAGCATATTTTTTCAATGGAAATCAGCGGCATGATGGCTATAAAATTTCAAGATCATCAACCAGGACTGATGTTACGTCATGTAAGAAATGGCAACTAATTTTGTCCTACATAAAAGGGGAATGTGCCTAAGAATTCGAAACTTCTGGGGTTTTTATTACTAAATCTTCTATAAAATGTGGAACAAATCAACATTTTCTGATTATTTAATATAAGCAATGCTCCATGCTAGGAGAAATAAAGAAATAGTTCCTGCCCTCAAAAAAATTATAGTATTCTGGGGGAAAAAATATAAAGAACTTTAACATGTGGCAGAATATGGTATGTGTTAGAAGAGTTTTATGAGAACACAAGGATGATAAAAACATATTATTAACTTAGAAGTATATTAAACCATAACTAGATTTGCACTACTGCAAATGAAAAATATTCTCTTTGGACTAAAAGAGTCCCTAGGAATAAGATTTTACCAGTACTTTATTTCACCTCTCTTTAAACATTGACAGGTTTTCCATATTTAATAAATGCTACGCTAATAGCCAAGAAGTTTTGTTTCTGGGCCTTTAAAATATTCAGACTTCACAAAGGCCCTTATTAATAATAAAACCAAAATAGCCAAATAAAAGTATCTGTTTATAAAAGTAAAAAGGTTTCAAAGAACAATTATGGCTAACACTGAGAGTCCTTCTTTAAATTTTTATTTATTTTATACTTGTTAGCATTCCAGCATACGGCATAATACACAGAAGAAAAAAGAGGAGGTTCAATGAAATCTTTAAATTAGACTTTTATAAAAATTGAAATATACGTATAGAAAAGCATACGATTTTTTTTTTTAGACAGGGTCTTGCTCTGTCACCTGGGCTAGACTGCAGTGGTGTCATCATAGCTCACTACAGCTTCAAACTCTTAGGCTCAAGTGATCCTCCTCCTCAGCCTCCCAAAGCGCTAGGATTACAGGCGTGGGCCACCACTCTCAGCCAGCATGCAAATCTTAAGTGTATACCTTCAAGAACTTTCGCAAATTGAACCCACCTATGTAACTACTACTCAATCAAGAAAGACAGCATTACCAACACTTCAGAAGCCACCCGCATGGGTCCTCAGTAACCTCCAAAGCCAAAAACCCTATGACTCCTAGCACCACAGATTGGTGCTGCCAGGTTTTGAAATGGTCACTTTACAGCAATGGAAAAGCACAGGAATTTAATATTTATCTAAATAAGGTCATGAAGTATGCACATTTAATATACGTCTTCTTTCGTTCAACAGTTTGTGAACTTCATCTATTTTGCTACAGCAACATAAATGAAGAGAATTTTTCCATTTACTTTTTTAAAAATTTAAATGAGATAATAAAGTCTTGCTATGTTGCCCAGGTTGGTCTCAAACTCCTAGCGATTTTCCCCACTTCAGCCTCCCAAGTAGATGGGATTAGAGGCGTGCACCATCACACCTGGCTTCCATTTGCTTTTGATGAACATGCTATTTTCTTCTAGTTTGATGACAGCACAGATAATGCTGCTATGAACATTTTTGGCATATTCTTTGGGGCATAGATGTGTGCATTTCTGTTGGATCTACAGACCTCAGTGTGGAATTGCTGGTCAAAGGTTCTACCAACTTATATGAACAACTTCCAGTTGTTCTGCACTTGCCAGTCATTTTCATTTGTTATCTTGGTAAATAATACAATGTTGTATCATTATGGCTTTAATTTGCACTTTCCTTATAAGAGTGCTTTTGAGAACCTTTTAAAAAGGGTTTGTTGGCTAAACAAACATCTTTTGTGAATTGCCTATTCAAGTCTTATGTCTTTGGCAAGAGGGAGTGGGGTGTCTGGCTTTTACTGATTTCTAGTTCTTTTCATATTGTGGTTATGAGTCCTCTGTTGGTTGTATGTGCTGCAAATATCTCCTCCCACTCTGTGGCTTGCCTTTTGACTTTCTCAATGTTTTTTTGATGAAGAGAAATTCTTAATTTTAATGTAGTTCAAAATGTATCAAATTTTTCCTTTATATAGTAATCTCAAAGAAATTAAAATATTACTCCAAAAGTAAAAATAGAAATGTTTAGACTAATTCAACACTGGCATGTTTATAATAGAAAGTTGATCACTTTAAATCAGTTTATACAGAGTATAAATATAAAACAAACTTAGTATTATTATTCCACAAAAAAAATCTTGGTGGTTATTTTAGTGTGGAATGATTAGGAACTGAATCCCTGATTTCTCGTGGGACACATTTTATATTAATGACCTCCATCCTAGTTAGTAACATTTTGTAAACAATTTTGAACAGTGGCTTTTGAAGATAGGTTTTGCTTGAATATCATGAAGAAATTTGGGAATTTAAGTAAATGTAATAAAAACCAAAAAAAAAGGGCCAGGTGAGGTGACTCATGTCTGTAATCCTAGCATTTTGGGAGGCTGAAGTGGGAGGATTGCTTGAGGCCAGGTGTTCAAGACAAGCCTGAGCCAAGAGTGAGATCCCAGCTCTACCAAAAATAGAAAAATTAGCCAGGTGTGGTGGTGTGCATCTGCAATCCCAGTTACTCCAGAGGCTGAGGTAGGAGGACCACTTGAGCCCAGGAGTTTGAGGCTGCAGTGAGCTATGATCATACCACTGCACTTTAGTCCAGGGGACAGAGTGAGAACTTGTCTCAAAAAAATAAATAAATAAATAAAAATAAAAAATAAACCAAAAAAAGGCCCTTGAAACAAATTATAGTCCCAAATATGTCATAACTAAAATTAGGGCAATGATAATTTAGAACATCAATCACCTTGTTTCCCCTTTTGCTTAGATAATTTCTATCCTGAAATGAGAACCAAAAATAGCTGAGGAAAATAAAGCTGTTAGATTGATAATTTAAGATGATATTTGCATAACAAATTACCATATTATGATACAATTACATATTCCTTAAACAAGAACTTGCTTGACAGTATGAAGCATGCAAAGCAGCAAAGTGCTTTAAAGACTTAAGTAAGAATTTGGTCAGCAATACACAAGCAGATGTCGTGCTTACATAAATTACATATATAGGAACAGCTTTCTTTTCTATTTTTTTTAATTTCAGAATATTATGGGGGTACAAACATTTTGGTTACATATAAGGCCTTTGCCCTGCCCAAGCCAGGGCTACAAGCTTGCCCTTCCCCCATACAGTGCCCACTCCCACCACACTCCTCCCACCTAACCAGCAACCAATGACAATTACTTCCATGTGAGCACCTTAGTGTTGATCAGTTAGTACCAATATGATGGCGAGTACATGTGGTACTTGTTTTACCATTCTTATGATACCTTGCTTTGAAAGATGGGCTCAAGCTCTATCCAGGATAATATAAGAGGTGCTAGATCACCATTGTTTTTGGTAGTTGAGTAGTATTCCATGGTATACATATACCACATTTTATTAATCCACTCGTGTGTTGATGGGCACTTGGGTTGTTTCCACATCTTTGCAATTGTGAATTGTACTGCTATAAACATTCCAGTGCAGATGTCTTTTTTATAGAATGTCTTTTCTTCCTTTCAGTAGATGCCTACTAGTGGGATTGCTGGATCAAATGGTATTTCTATCTTTAGCTCTTTGAGATATCTCCAAATTGCTTTCCACAAGGGTTGTGCTAATTTGCAGTCCCACCCTGTGTAAAAGTGATCCTATCTCTCCATATCCATGCCACCATTTGTTATTTTGGGGACTTTTTGATAAAGGCCATTCTCACTGGAGTTAGGTGGTATCTCACTGTGGTTTTGATTTGCATTTCCCTAATGATTAGAGATGTTAAGCACTTTTTTATATGTTTGCTGGCCATTATTCTGTCTTCTTTTGAAAAGTTTCAGTTCATGTTCTTGGCCCACTTTTTGATGGGTTGTTTGATTTTTTCGTGTTAATTTTCTTAACTTCTATATAGATTTTTGTTATTAGCCCTTTATCAGATGTGTAACATGCAAATATTTTCTCTTACTCTGTAGGTTGTCTATTCACTCTAATGATAGTTTCCTTGGCTGTGCAGAAGCTTTTTAATTTGCTCAGGTCCCATTTATTTATTTTTGTTTTTGCTGTGATTGCTTTGGGGGTCTTCTTCACAAATTCTTTGCCTAGGCCAATGTCTATAAGAGTTTTTCCAGCATTTTATTCTAAAATTCTTAAGGCTTCATGTCTTAGGTTTAAGACTGTTATCCATCATGAGTTGATTTTTGTGAGATGTGAGAGGTGGGGGTCCAGTTTCAATCTTCTGCATGTGGTTATCCAGTTTCCCAGCACCATTTATTGAATAGGAATTCTTTTCCCCAATGTATATTTTTGTCTGCTTTGTCAAAGATTAGATGACAGTATGAGAATGCTTTTGTATCTGGGTTCTCAGTCCTGTTCCAAAGGTCTATATCTCTGTTCTGTTGCCAGTACCATGCTATTTTGATCACTACAGCCTTGTAAGAAAAGCTTGAGGTCTGGTAAATTGATGCCTCCCAATTTGTTCTTTTTGTTTAAGATTGCTCTGGCTACATGAGGTCTTTTCTGGTTCCATATGAAGCACAGAATTATTTTTTCTAGATCTGTAAAGAACAATGATGGTATTTTGATAGGGACTGCATTAATTCTGTAGATCACTTTAGGCCGTATGCACATTTTAACAATACTGATTCTGCCAATCCATGAGCATCACAGGGTTTTCCATCTGTTTA